>JAPMLY010003254.1:0-22636 GCA_026401115.1 Tetraselmis chui | reverse complement strand
CATGGAGTGATGGGTGTGTGTGGATGGCGAATTTATCGGTAGGGAGCATGTCGAGGTCGGGGTGGATGGGGTCGTGGTTGAATGTGATTAGGGGGTGTGACTAGGGAGGGGGGCCGGGTTATGGCAGAATGGGTGTGGTGGAGGGGACAAAGCCGGAGTTGAATGCGGTGAGGGCGGTGGGGCCGGAGGGGGTCCCACTGATGGTGTCGTGTAGTTGTAGGCATGGGGCCCACTGGACCTCGTGGAGGCGGGTGAGGTCATGTTGTTGGCCGCGAGCACACCAATCGCACTGCCATGTGGCGGGTCCCTGAGCTGGGCGGCAATGGGAATGTACGGCAAAGTGCGGGCATGTGGGGCAGGCGGAGGTGGGTTCTGTGTGCAGTGGGTCATGACAGATGGAGCAGTCGGCGGGGGAGGGGGTGGGAAGGCATACCGAAGTGGGGACGGAGGAGATGAGGCGGAAGCCGTCGTCGAGTTGTAATTGAATGTCCCATTCCGTGAGGTGTTCCGGGGCCCACTCTACCATGTACTGCGTTTGGCCGTATTTTGTGTCCTTATGTTTGGAGATGATGCGCGTGACGTCGCAGGGGGGGTAGTGGTGGTCGGAGGGGGTGAGGTATTCTGTGTCTAAGTGTGTGGTGGGTGCAGTGGGGGTGGAGTGTTTGGTGCGGGAGGTGTAGATGCCGGATGAGAGGGTGGGTGGTGAGCGAGGGAGGTGTGGGGAGAGGAGGGGAATCCATGAGGGGTGGATAGTGGTGGAGGGGGATGCTTGCCTGGGGGTGAGTTGTGTGATGGGGAGGCGTTTGTGGATAGTGTTGGAGGGTTCGGTGAGGATTGCGGCGAGAAGGCGGATGGGGACTGAGAGTGGGGTGGTGAACCCCGTGAGTTTGGAGATGGATTTGCAGGATTTGAGGATGAAGGAGGATGAGGTGGCTCTGAGGAGGACTTGTGGCCAGGTGGTGATGTTATTTTTCGAGAGGGGGGTGAGGCGGGGGAGGAGGGAGGCGTGTGATTTGCGGGGAGAGAAGTCGCAGTATGCTTGCTTATATGTGTGGGGGTCGGTGATGTGTGTGGCTTTGTCCCGGAGAGAGGCGAGGAGGGCGTTGTCTTGGGTGGTGAAGTGGGTGCGGATTGTGGAGGCGATAGGGTTGGTGAGGGAGAGTGGAGGGATGTTGTGGAATAGGGTGCCCGCATCGCGCTGAGCTTTGACTAAGCATTTGAGTGTGGGTGGGGTGTAACAGGTTGACATGATGGATTCCGAGGGCCATTGGGAGTATGTGGTGAATAGGGTGCGGATGTGTGCGCGGGCCATGTGGCCTCGATATCCTGAGTTGTTCATGATTTTATGTAGGTGGCAGACTGTGAGTTGTACGTCGTGGGCTTTGAGGGAGGGGAGGCCGTAGCCGAGGTCGGAGGGAGGGCGATGGAGGGCGGTGCGGGGAAGGTACCGAGGAGACGGCGGAGCGGAGTGCGCGGCAGATTTGCCCTTCGAAAGTGTCGAGTTGGGAGTCGGTGAAGAGGCCGAGCTGGAGGGTGAAGTGTTTGCCGATGAGGAGTCCACGGATGACCCTGATTCTGCGGGATTGTGTTAGTGGGGAGGTGGAGAGGGCGGTGATGAGGGATGCTGTGGTACGTTTGAGTTCGTGCCAGTGTTTGGTGAAGGTGAGGGAGGTGTTAAGCTCAACCCCGAGGACGCGGTATGTGTCCGTGGGGCCAATGGAGGGGATGGGGGCCGGGGTGGAGTTGAGGGTGATGAACTGAGTTTGCAGGCGGGATACGAGGAGGTCAGTGTTGGCCAAGGTGAGGGCGTTGCCTGTGCGCCAGAGGGCGCCGGTGATGCAGCATTTGCGAATGTTGACGGTCATGCCCGTGTAGGCGCTGAAGAGGGAGAGTTTCCGGAGTTGGATGGTAATGTTGGGGGTCGAGCCCGTGGCGAGGCTGAGGTCGTCAGCGAAGCCGTGTCCTGGGTATGTGGCTGTGGGTTATGTGGGGTCAACGTTAGTGGCGGGGGGGCCTAGGCGGTAGCCCCGGCTTCCCACCGTGAGCCATCGAAGGAAGGGTTCAAGGAAGAGGGTGAATAGAAAGGGGGAGAGGGTGTCCCCTGTAGGGTTCCGCGATTAATGTCGATGGAAGGGGTGGGGTGTAATATAGTCTGTGGTTGAGACCCCGTAGAGGTGTTCGCAGGTGTCGACAAAGGTGGGGGGCATACCGAGTTGACGCATGTGTTTGAACATGATGCGGTGGTCCGCGGCGTTGAAGGCGCCTTTGAAATCCGCGTACATGACGTAGATATCTTTGTTGTGGAGTTTCGCGTCCTCCATCGTCATAATGATGGAGGAGAGGGCGTCGTGGATGCTGCGGTGTTGTCGGAATCCGTCTTGTTGGTCGCTGAGGATACCGTGGGTTTCGGCGTAGTTTGAGTATGCAGCTTTGATTAGTGCTGTCCATAGTTTAAGGAGGTTATTCATGAGGGCGATAGGGCGGTAGTTGTCGAGGAGGGAGGGGTCGCCTTTTTTGTGCAGCAGGCATGTTGTGCTGTGGCACCAGTCAGGAGGGGTGTAGGATTTGTGGGCGAGGAGGGAGAGGAGAGAGAAGAGGGCGGAGCGGGTCGCCGGTGGTAA
Source organism: Tetraselmis chui (assembly GCA_026401115.1). Lineage (NCBI taxonomy): Eukaryota > Viridiplantae > Chlorophyta > Chlorodendrophyceae > Chlorodendrales > Chlorodendraceae > Tetraselmis > Tetraselmis chui. The sequence continues at coordinate 20,015 of JAPMLY010003254.1, read as the reverse complement.
GAATTTGATTATTTCGTTGGGGATACCGTCGGGGCCTGGGGCTTTGCCGGTGCCTAGGGAGTTAAGGGTTGAATCGAAGGTATCGCGGGTAATCATGTCGGCGAGGGTGAGAGAGGGGTCTCCGCGGGGTTCGATGGTAAAGTTGTCGGGGTTGTCGGGGAGTTCCCACGGGGGGGTGGGCAGTTCGTGTGGGGTGGCGCGGCCGAGTTCGGTGGCGAAGTGAGAGTGTACCGCTTCTATGACGGCGGAGGGAGAGGTTACGGTAGTTTTATCGGGTTTGGTAATGCGGTGGAGGGTCGAGGCGGTTCGGGCGGGGGGTAGGAGGCCGCTTTTAATTTTCAAGCGGCTGTGGGAGGATTTAGGGCAGGTGTCGTAGGCCGTATTGGCTCGAGTTTTTATTTTCTTCAGCTTATCTGTGGTGGTGGCGCGTAGGAGTTGGCGTATGCGTGCTTGGCACTATTGTTTGATGGCGTAAGGGGAGAGATATTCATTTGTGTTTAAGAGGGCTTGGGCGAAGGGGAGAGGGCCGCTGTTCGTGCTGCATTTGCGGAGTTTGAGTATGTGAGTGCGTGTTTCTTTAGTAAGCCAAGTAGGGTCAAGGGACTCTTGGGGTGGGCGGGGTTTTTTGGCTGGTAGGAGAGGCCAAACTGTGGCGGCGTGGTCCATGTGTTGGGAGAGGAGTGTAGTGAATTGTGATGCGAGGGTGTCGAGGGTGTCTTGGGAGGCTGAGGTATGTGGGGTGTTGAGTATTTCTGCGTGGAGGACAGCAGTTTGGTTGATGAGGTCGGGGGTGCTGGATTTGTACGCTTGTATGTGGACGGGTGTGAGGGGAAGTCGAAAGTTGAGTTTGCGCGTCATGTGATGTGTGTGGGGGTGGGTATGGGGAGGGGGGGATGTGCCATGAGGTAGAAAGGGGCGGGAATGACGAGGTGGATTGCAGAGTGGTCAGTAAAGTGGGAGGGGGAGGAGAATATCGAGCAAGAGGAAGGCGGGAGGGTGAGAGGTGAAGGGGGCGTGGTGAGCCAATGGTCAAGGCAGCCTCCGCTGCGGAGGAAGGTAGGGATGGGGTTGTGTAGGGGTTGGAGGTGGGATTTGAGTAGGGAGGTGAGGGCAGGGTGACATGTACTTGTGGTGGTGGTCGATTGGAAGTCTCCTGCCCATAGGGTGCAGTGTTGCGGGTGGTCGTCTGCCAGGCGGAGGCCCCATGCTGCAACTTCGGCATATAAGCGGGTCAATTGGGGGGTGTGGAGCTGGGGCATGTAAGCTCCTATGAGGAGGTAGGGGGTGCTTGAATGAGGGACGAGTTTTAGTCCAGTGATATGGGGGATGAGGTGGGGGGCGGGGTTAGGACAGTGGCAGACTTGAATGAGGCTCTGCGGACCGCGAAGAGAACGCCTGCATTGGGTAGGGGCACATGTGAGTAGTAGGGTCGGGAGCTTTTGAGGTGGTATTGGGGGAGGGCGATACGCCAACGGGATTTGTGGGTGGCATGGTTGGTTTTTGGCGAGGATGAGGACGTCGGGGCGGTGCGAGGTAGAAAGGTGTTCGACGTCCATAATGGAGGTGTGGAGGCCGCGGGTGTTGAGGGTGATGAGATGTAGTGGTTGAGATGTGTGGTGTGGCAGGATGGGGGAGGGGAGGGAGGGGGTGGTGCTGGGAGGGTCGTCGGGGGGGCGTTCGACGGGTGGAGGTTGGAAGGGAGGGGGCAAGAGAGGAGGGGAGGGGGGGTGGGGTGGGGAGGGGTGGGTGGTATGGGGGGGTGGAGGGCGGCGAGAAGGTGGGGCCGTCCCTGTGGGAGGGGGGCGGAGCGGAAGGTGTGGTTCCATAGGAGGGTGTGGAGGGAGTATACCGAGGACCGGGAGTCGAAGGAGGGGGGATTGTATGGTTGGTCCGGGGGGGCTGTGGTGATGAAGTAGGTTTGCAGGAGGGCGTGGGTTCCGCACGACCATGCTCCGTCGGAGTCGTTTTGGCGAGGCGGGTTGAGTGAGCGTAGGATTCCGACGGGAGGGGGGGGGAGTTCCAGTCGGAGAGGAGAGTGAGAGAGCGGGTGAGGAGGTCGGGCGGAGGGGGGTGGTGTAGGGAGTCAATCCAGGTAGCTGAGGTGTGAGTTAGGTGGAGGAGGCCGAAATGCGAGTGTTGTCATGTGAGGACGAGGTGAGAGTGGTTAGGCGTACCCGGGCGGGGGGGGGTGCCTCGGTTAGAGGGTTAGTCCATTGGCATGGGTATTGGGAGTTGTGGTGGTGATTGTCGACGTCGTTGTTAGTGATAACTGTATAGGAGGCGGTGGGAGTGGAGTGGAGTTTGGTTAATGCGGTAGCAAGGCAGTAGAGGTTGGAGAGGTCCTGGTAACGTCCCCATTGGAAGGAGAGGACCGCAGAGGAATCGAGGTAGCCGATGGGTGTGGGGAGACCGTATTCAAGGTTAAGGTCGAATAAGTAGTTATGTAGAGTTATGCAACATGTGCGGGGGGTAAAGTGGGCCTGTTGTAAGTAATACCGCATACGTATTAGTTGCAGATAGCTAGTGTAAGCTATTCTAGATATGATTAGTACATGTCTAGATCGGACATACCGATAAACTGTTTGACTCGGTACAGAGCTGTCGCTAGGCTACAGCTCTCTCACTTCTGTTGTCCCGACACCACGCCTGTAGGCTGGTTGTCGCCTTAACTGTTCCGTTTGCGGGACTGTGACTGTAACTACGTTTGCGTACGTTATCTTCCACACTAACTGTGTTTGCATGGTTTAATAGGTTATGGGCCCTCGCCTCACGTCACTCACGCGCGACAACCTGGTTCGGCGAGCTGCGATCGACAGCTCTCCCGCAGAAGGCAAGTTTCTATAGACACCTAGTACTTTCAACTTGTAGTCGGCGGTATCGCCAGTATAAACTGCGATTTTAAAACCCGCCACCACCCTTTTAAGTCAGCCACCCGCCGGAGATAGCCAGCCACCCACACCGACGCACTCGTCGTGTGTGGACAGGGTGCACACATGTCCAAGCTGGAGAACGGGGGGGTGCACTGTCGGGTGAATACGCATCCACAGGTTGCACGCCAGCCGTAGCTTACCTTTTTTATTTTCATATTAGCTTAGCGACTAGGCCATCAGCGCAGCGCTCCACCTGTCTTGGCCTTGGCCTCGACTTGTGCCCCACAATGGGTGGAGGATACAGAAAAGGTGCTCTGAGACACCCCGGGGCTACAGGCCGAGGGGTCGGCGGGCATCAGGCCGTCTCTTTGCATACCGCTGTTAGGCACGAGTCCGGCTAGCGGTTTTTACCGCTGCCTGTTTTTAATCCAGCTCCTTCTTTTTCGCCCTCTGTCGAAATGGCGCAAAAAAACCCGCCTGTTGCACCTGTTGATTCCCCTGACCCAGGCTCTCAGCAGAGCACTGTCCATACTACCCAGGGTGTTCTCGAGCTGCTACGTGTGCAACTGACGCGTCTTGACGCGTATCTCGACTCGCGGTCGGCCGCCATTGCTGCTCTTCCTGCTGCGGGTGCTATATCGCACCCCCCTGTAGCTCAGCGCCGCCACGATGCTCACCTCGCACACTTTCCGGACGGCCACCACGTGCACACCCTCCCCCTCGAACACCCCCCGGATACTCTCGCGCTGATCTTTGCACAAGTGGCGCGCTTGACAGCTCGTTTCGACTTGCAGTCGGCCGCGGGTGTTGTTGCTGCTGCGGGTGCTAATCCGCACCCCCCTGTCGCTCAGCGCCGCCACGTCGCTCACCTCGCACACTTTCCGGAGGGCCACCACGTGCACACCCTCCCCCTCGAACACCCCCCGGATCCTCTCGTGCTGCTCGTTGCGCAAGTGGCGCACTTGACAGCTCTTTTCGACTCGCAGTCGGCCGAGGATGCTGTTGCTGCTGCGAGTGCTATTCCGCACCCCGATGCGCACCGCGAGCCCTCGCGCCCCGAACTCGTAGGTGAACACTTGCAACCACCCCCCCAATACCCCCCGGCTGATTCTATCCTACACAGCGACCTCTCCCATCACGACATCGCGGTTGAACAACTCCCGCCACCCCCCCCCCCCCACCCCCCCGTTGGATATGCCCCTCACCACCCCATACCTCTCATCCCGGAGGCGCCCTTTCACGGCGTCCCCCCCTCCCGTGACCACCCGAATTCGTACGCCCCGCCGTCCCCCATGGCTGGCCACTCTCCATTTCCCGGTGGCCCACCTCTACTCGTCCATGGACATCATTCTTCCCCAGCCCAGCGTGGCGACCACACCCCCCGTGGCCGTCGTCGCCCCACCGTTGACCCCGTAGTCATCGGGCGACCGACACACGCAACCCCCGACTTTGACCCTGACGTCCACCCCAGTCTCTTGGGCAGCCCCCACTACGCCCCCGTCTGCACGCGCCCCGCTGTCTCCCCGGTCTTGCGCATCCTTGGCTCCGCCCAAGCCTCACCCACAGAGGCACATTGGCGAGCTCTGCAAAAGGTCCTCCGCTCCCTTCATGGCACCATTCACATGCGCCTGACGTTGGGGGGGGGCCTGGACCACAGCCTCCAACTCACAGGCTTTGCCGACGCTGCCATGCTCACCAAACTCCTCCCAAGACATGCGCTTGCAAGACACCGAAGTGCGATCATTGGAGGACAAGACCCAATGCAACGCTTCATCCCGTAGCTACCTGCATGGGGAGTGTTGTAAGTAATACCGCATACGTATTAGTTGCAGATAGCTACTGTAAGCTATTCTAGATATGATTAGTACATGTCTAGATCGGACATACCGATAAACTGTTTGACTCGGTACAAAGCTGTCGCTAGGCTACAGCTCTCTCACTTCTGTTGTCCCGACACCACGCCTGTAGGCTGGTTGTCGCCTTAACTGTTCCGTTTGCGGGACTGTGACTGTAACTACGTTTGCGTACGTTATCTTCCACACTAACTGTGTTTGCATGGTTCAATAGGGCCGGGAGAGTTGAGTGAAGCGTGGTGTTTACAATGTGTTTGCGGATATTGGGCTGGGGGGCGTGGGGTGGGGTGTGGGGTCTAACCTCGGGGTTGTCCTCTGGGGGACTAATGATGACAGTCGGCCGTGTTGGCCGGGGGTGACATGCGAGGGCTGTTGGGGCCGGGGAGGGGGGGTGGCAGCCGGGAGGTTGCGGGTTTCCTCTAGGTCTTCCTCCAACAGTTCATCGTAGTCGTCGAGGGTGAAGTCGTCTCTCTCGTGTGAGGAGGGGGGTAGGGGAAGGAGGGTGGGGTCAAGGGAGGGATGGGAGACCGGGGGTGAAGCCGGTTGGGGGTACGGCACGGGGGTTTGAGAGGGGCCAATGTGGTTGTGCTTGTGGGTGAGGGAGGGGTGTGGGGGGGCGCATAGTGGGGGGGTGGGGAGGTTTTCTTGCGGGAGGGGCGGGAGTGCTTGGCGATGCCGGCTTGGGGTGTGGGTTTGAGCGAGGGGTCGGTGGGGGGATGGGGGTAGGGGGGGGATTCCGCATGGTCGGTTGGGGGGGAGGAGGGAGGGAGTGTGGAGGGTAGTAGATGTGGATGAGGAAGGGAGAGGGCGGGTGTGGGGGCTGGGGGAGTGGTGGAGTGGGGGAGGGGTTGTGAGTGGTTGTGGGGAGAGGTAGGGGAGGAAGAGGAGTCCATGGGTTCGGAGGAGTCCTCGGTGATGATGGGGAGGGGGGAAGGGGGTAGTAGTGGGTAGGGGGATGGTGGGGGGAGCTGGAGGGGTGTGGGAGGGGTTGGCGTGGAATGAGGAGGTGGAGGCGGGGTGGGAGGTGAGGGAGCGGTGGGGTGTCCGTGGGTAGGAAGGGGTAGGGGCCGGGGTGGTGGAGGATATCTGGATGTCAGGGAGGGAGGTGAGGTCGAGGGGAAGGTCATCGTCGGCTTGCATGTGGAAGTCGGAGGGCTCTAGGAGCCACTGGTCGGAGACGTGGTTGACCGTAATGTGGCGGGTCCATTGGAGAAGGAGGGCGGGGGGGGTGCGGTGGAGGGTGTAGTGCTTTGTGAGTGTGAGGGGAGGCGGTGAGGGGGTGGTGGTGAAGATAGGGTCCGTTAGACGGGCCCTACCAAAGGTGGAGTAATGGTGGGGGGTGATGCTGAGGGTGCAGGTTGATTGTGTGTGTGCTCCTCTGTGGGTATATGTGTGGGTGAGGGGAATGGTGGCCGTGCCGTTGGTGGAGATGAGGATGCAATACATTTCTGTACTGAGGGATATCTGTATGCTGGTGGTGATGGTGGGGGAGGTGGAGGGGTGTGAGCGGAAGTAGGAGCCATCTCGAAATTTCCTCAGGGTTATGTAGGGAGAGAGGTTGAGGGGGTTTTGGGAAGGGGGGGTGGATGTGGGGGTGTGATGGGTGATGTATTCGTTGGCTGTTTGAGATAGTAGGGTGTATAATAACTAGTGTGTGGGTGGAACGGAGCCTTCTGTGTTGATGCAGGGGAGGGAGAGTGATTGGCGGGACTAGATGAGGACAGTGGTGAGGCAGGTGTCTGCCTAGGAGGTGCCTGGAACATGGCCTGTGACGGGGGGGGGGTGTGATGGTGATGGTGTGAAGGTGGTGGCTGGGGGGTACGGGTTCGTGAAGTGAATATGAAAATATGTGTAGGGATACATGGTCAGATTGTGAATGAATGGGGTTATTGGGCAGGTGGAGGATATTCATCCAGAGGGAGGAGGGGTCGTCTTCGATCGGGGTGGGAGTGTCCACTGGCTGGAGGGCGTCCGCGAATTGGAGGATGAATTGGGCCGGCTCAGAGAGGTCCTCAAGTCTGCACTGGGGGTGGGTCGTGGGGGCTGATCCGGCAGAGGTGAGTGCGATCGCTAGGTTGGAGGTGAGGAGGTCCTGTAGGAGAGCGACTGTTTCTTGGCCGGTGATATCGGTGATTAGGGGGGAGCGGATCAGCACCCTTCGGCCTGAAACCGCAGGGACTAAGGCGTCTCGTAAGAAGTGAATTTTCTGCTGTCTTAGTTTCGCCAGGAGTGAGGGGGAGGTGGCCGCTGAGGGGGGCGTTGGACCGGCCGAACGGAGTTCACGTTGGCGTGAAGCGAGTTGGTACAGGAGGCCGACCGCTACGCAGGAGGTGGGGAGAACGAGGCGAATTTCTTGAAAGCCCGTATGAAGTTCGACAAGTAGGGGTGTGGTATCGTCGCATTTCGGAGCTTTTGGGTGGTGGGTGCGGGTGGGGTTCGCAGTCCATCGTGTGTGTTGGGCGAGTTCCCGTCCGATTATATTTTTGATGCGGTTGGGGAGGTCTGCGAGGCCGTTGAGGCTCTCAAGGAGCCAGCGGCGGGCCACCGACTAGGCCGATGTGATCGGGTCCGAGGGGTGGGTCGGATCCGGCATGAAGACGCCGTGGATCCAGAATCGAGCAAGGTGGGAGGGGGTGGTGGAGTACTGGCCTATGAGGAGGTAGGAGTCGACCATGCGGGTGGAGAAGTCGTCGGCCTGTCCCAGGTCCTTGGTTGACTGGGGGGCAGCCATGACCATGGTGGTCTGGAGTCCACGACGGATGGGGAGGGGGTCCAGAGTTGTGCCCAGGTTCTGTTGGGCGTGGGTCAGTTGGGAGACGGTGAGGAACGGTGTCAGCGGGTGGCCCGCGAGTTGGTTCCTGGGATTGCAGAGGTCCATGTAACGTCCGTGGTCCGGGGGATCCCGCAGAAGCGCCTGCATGTAGGTGTGGGGGGGGGGGGGGTAGGGGTCGAGGACATATCGATCGAGCTTGATTCCGAGTAGGGGAGAGAGCCAAGGGGGTTAGTTGAGGATTTTCGAGTAGGTTTCCGAGTGTGTTGCGCGTGTTGGCTGCACGCGACCAGGCCCGATGGGACCTGTGTTTGGTGGATGTTGGCGGCGGAAAGGGACGTCCAGACGCTCGGAGGGGCGCGATGTGGCGCGCCGCTTTCCGGGGGGGAAGCTTTTTGTAAGCGATTGGTGTGTTTGTTCTTTCGCAGTACTATGTCGGGTACATGTTCGGATTTCGAAGTGGGTGGCGCGATAGCTGTCGGGGAGATGAAATTCAAATCTCCGAAAGCTGCGCCTTTGAGTGTGTACCGTCTGGTGTCGCTACGGATCCACTGACCTTGGTGAGCTAGGCTCGGGTGGGGAGAGGTGGATGGTGCCAGTAATTCTACGGCCATGTCCACCAGTCTGTCGCTCGATGGGAGGCCACGCCCAGAGCGAAGACGATCGGCGTTGCTCATTCGAGCCACCGACCCATCCCCGTTTTGTGGTTCAATAGTACTTTAGTAGTACTTTGGATCTTTTTACTGTCTTTAGTGACGGTAGGATACGTTTACCGTTCTAACTTCATGCGACACCGCGTGCGGAACAGAGCGTCCGAGTGGAAACGATTAGGCGCGAGCGAGCAAGTTCTAGGCTTGATTCGTCACGGGGTTCGCATACCTTTCATCGGCGGCCGGCGACCCCCACCTTTCAACAGCGGCACCTCCATGCTGAACGCAACAAAACAGCAGCTCGACTTCATGGACTCCGAGCTTCCCCGATTCCTGCAGTCAGGCGCCTGGGAGCCAGGCCAGCGCAGCAGATGGGTCTCCAGAATGTTTTTAGTCCCAAACCGGGCGAAAACAAATGGCGACTAATTATCGACTTACGCCCCCTGAACAAGTACTGCAAGGACCACAAGCTAACATACGAGACACTCAAGCACCTCAAGAACTTGACGCGGGCCGGCGACTAGATGGTGTCCTTCGACCTCGCGGACGGCTACTACACACTAGGCATACGGGAGGAGGACAGAGACTTCTTCACGGTCAATTACCGCGGAACGCTGTACATACTAGCCGGCTTCCGATGGGCTGGAAATGCAGCAGTTACTATTTTTGCCGGCTTACCGAAGTTTTTATCCGGCACTTACGCGAACCACTGCAAAACCCCACCGGACACAACCCCCGTCTAGCTACACACCAGCAACCCACGAGACCTACACCGTCCCGACGCTATCTGCGCAACTCTCGATGGCGGGGTGCCCGACTACTCCCATACATGGACGACTTCCTATTCTTTGCCGACAACAAAGACGCAGCGCTACAGCTTCGCGACCGCGTCGCGTGCCTACTCGACCGCCTCGGGCTAGGACGCGCAACCCCAAGAAAGGCCATTGGGAGCCGACGCAAATCTGCGAGCACCTCGGCCTCCAAATCGACACCACAACCTCTACCTTCCGAGCCCCTGCTTCGAAACTACATGCCATCGCTACCCTCGCCCGGACACTCCTACAACGCTCTACGCGCGACGCACGGTGGCTACCTGTCCGGCAGCTCGCAGTGCTCGCCGGAAAAGTACAATACATGTACCTCGCAATTCCAGCAGCGCGATTCTACCTCCGCGAACTACACGACGTCCTCGCTACGCGCACGGGATGGGAGGGCCGGGTGCAACTCACCTACCAGTTGCGACGAGACCTCCAATGGTGGACGCAAGTCCCCTCCGCCAACAACGGCCGCTCCATATAGTCCCCCATCGAGACCGCCTACCTGCACTGCGATAGCTCAGGTTACGGTTGGGGAGCTGTATTAAACGAACAGTTGGAAGCCCGGAGTTTCTGGTGAGCTACATACCAGCATCATCACATCACATGGAAGGAATTGAAGGCCGTGCGACTCGCCGTCCTTTCGTTCTTACCCCTCTTGCGCGGCCGCAAAGTCCTCTTGCACGAAGACAACCAAGCTGTGGTGGCAGTCCTCAGTCACCTAACTTCGAGGTCCCCGGCTATGATGGACGAACTCCGCAAACTGTGGGAACTCATCGACACCAACAACATCAACATCCGCGCGCGATATATTCGCTCCGCGGCCAACGTCTGGGCCGACAAACTGAGCCGCGAAACAGACCGGGACGACTGGTAACTCAACCCCCGCATCTTCACTTACCTGAACTCCCTGTGGGCCCCCCACTCCATCGACAGGTTTGCCACGCATGGCAATATGCAGCTTCCCCGCTACAACTCCCGTTGGCGAGACCCCACCTCCGAAGCCGTGGACTGCCTCCATCTACCCGACACCCGCTAGACAGCAGAGACCAACTGGTGCAACCCACCTTGGACGCTACTCCCCGACCTCGTCCAGAAATTTCGCCAATCCGGGGCCGAAGCAACAGTCATCGCGCCTTACTGGCCCGCCAAACAGTGGTACCAACTACTAAGCGAACTTTCCGACGAATAGATCATGTACCCCCCCTCCCGAGATTTATTCTTTCCGGGCAGGTGCGGAGCGTACGAGGGCGTCGGACCGCCCGGCTGGAGCGTCACGGCTTTCCACGTACCGCCCCGGCTTGGCTCTACCGAGCACGTGGTACACTCCACCCAACACCGACCAACCGGACGTCCACGACGAGACCGCTGCACGACCGGACATCCGCGGACAACGACCACCAAGCCGCACCCGTAAAATACCGACTCGTCGAACCTGCGGCCCACGCACCGTGGCACGCCTCGATGCGCAACCATGTCGGCACACTCGTCGGAACGGACGACTTGGGCGACCTCGTGCTCTACCTACTCACCGGCTCCCTCGCCCCCACCACCTACAACAACTATGGCACCGGTATGTGCCGTTTTACTGTTTTCTGCAACGAAGAAGGAATCACACCACTCGAGGCGACCGCGGCCGACATGCTTAGATTTACAGCTTGGCTCGCCCGGTCCGGAACCATCGCAGCCAACAGCCTCCAACCCTACTTCTCGGCCATAAACAAGTTCTTTCGCGACCACCTGAAGGAGCCAGTGGCGCTGGGACCACTTCTAACGGACGCACGTCGGGGGCTCGCCATGCAGCAGCAGCCCATCACTGCCCCCGACATTCGCGTACCACTCCCAGCCCCCATCGTACAACTGATGCTACTCTTCGCCCATCGACACTACCGCGCGCTAACCTGGGAGCCGGACAACCTCGTACATATCAAGACTTTCCGCGCGATGCTCGCAGTCTGTACTAACTACTGCTATTTTCGCCGCGCGGAAACCGGCGTACGTTGCCACATGGACGACATCGCGGTCGCGACCGAACGGGCGGTAACATACTTCTATTTGTACGAAAAGCAAAGGGAGACCAGCGTAGGACCGCGGCCGAAATACCGCTCCTACAACTCCCTATTACTGCAGTACCACTACTAACGGACCTCATGGAGGCGTTAACCGCTGGACGCACCAGTTATTGCAACCTACTCGGGATTGGACCCGGACCAACTGCTTTTTGGGCCGTCACGCCCGAGGACCAACCGCACACGTGGACGGCTGGTACCATCACCGAGTGGATTCGTGAGGCGTGCAACACCATCGGCGCTTCACCCCCCACACAATTCAAGTGGACATCGCATAGCCTACGAAAAGGCGCGGCGTCCGCAGCCGCATGCATCGGCGCACCCCTTACCAAGATCCGCTACATGGGTGGTTGGTAAAAAAACCAGCGACGTCGTCACTGGCAAGTACATCGACCCCACCATGAGCGAAACGCCGGCGGCCTGGCTATTCTTCGGCTGGCTAGTCGCCAAACCCCCGGATTAGTAGCCTATGCAGACCTTCAGTCTATATCGATGGCATAATCTGACTCCCAGTCCCTAAATTCTTATATTGGTAAAATATTGGGGTTTAACGGTTAGTAAACGTACCATGTTGAGTCCGCCTAAGGCAACGCGCGGAGACAAAGCGTCACAAGCGCAGTAAATTGTCCGCGGCGGACGCCCACCTGCTTTACCTATAAAGCAGCTCCTCTAGCTGGTAGCAGCCACCTTCTGCCTTTGCGCTCGCCCATTCGGCTCGCGCAACCCACCCACCCTTCCCTGATCAAGCGTTGAACATAAGTAACACCTCTGAGTAGGTGTTTTAGTGCCTGTTTATCCAAAATGTAAGCAAGCTGTCATCTTTGGCATAATCTGACTCCCAGTCGCTAAATCTTCTTTTTGCTTGGTGGCCTCCACTGCCTTTTTTTGTAAATTTAAGCTGTGTTGGGGCTCACTTATGCCAAAGCTGTGGATCACTTACATAATTTGGAATTGGTGGCCTTTGGGCCACCCTACACGCAATGTGAGAGGGAATCGGGTGGGTGGGTTTGCGTGAGCGATAGCTCTCTCAAAAGACAGAAGGTGGACACACAATCGTTGCTGGTGCGTTATATAGTGTGCGGACGTTTTACTGTCCGTGCGCGCGTGGGCGCTTGAACCGTTAGGGAGATGTAGCGTCGGAGCTAACGCTTGTCGTAGTTTGGTACATATGTGATATGTGGCCACATATGTCAACTATGCTTTTACTACGGTGCGCCGGTAAAGCGCACGCCTAATACGCGGAAGGTCGCGGGTTCGATACCCGGTGAGGTCGATCATTGTATGTAGGCGTGTCACGGCCCGGGAAGAACCCCCCACCTTCCACATTGGTTTCGGAGCCGGGCTGCGGTCCGGGGAGAGTCCAGGGGGGCCGTGGTAGTGTCGTAGTTTGGTACATATGTGGTATGTGGCCACATATGTCAACTATGCTTTTACTACGGTGCGCCGGTAAAGCGCACGCCTAATACGCAAAAGGTCGCGGGTTCGGTACCCGGTGAGTCCGATCATTGTATGTAGGCGTGTCACGGCCCGGGAAGAACCCCCACCTTCCACACGCTTGTAATGGAGGTAACGCCAGTTACTTCGTAATTTAGCCCTGTAATTCAAACCTCTATATTACCAATATGACCATTTAAGATGTGTTGGAGCTCACTTATGCCATCTGTCGCCGACTGGCGTGTAACGTCGGGTGGGGCGCCGCCAAGGGTCATCCAATCAAAGAGTCGCCAAGCTCCCGGGCACGGGAGCACGGTTGGGGCGATGTAGTCGAGGACTACGTCCGATTCTCGCGCCCAACCGCCGAAGAACTTGATCTTTTGCATTGGGGTACCGATATTGTCCGCTGCAGTAGATGCACCCTTTCGTAGGGAGTGCGAAGTCCACGCGAAACCGTCCGGAGGTTGCTCGTGTACTGCACGAAGTACTCGTTGTAGCCAAGCTGTCAGGGTGTCCGCAGTCGAGTTTGTCGTAGGTTCGCGTAGACTAATGGCCCAGCGTCTGTCCGGTATCTTTCCGGCGGAGAACTTGGTACGGGCAGCGTCGAAGTACTGTAGTAGTTCCGCGATGTCCGGGTGAGCCGAGGCCGGTAGTTCACATAGGAGGTTTCGCTCCGTGGAAGTACCCTGTTGACCTTTTCTCGTTCCGTGGTACATGAGGATTCCGCCGGTTGGAGTACACAACAGGTCTCCAGACCGGCACTCAACTCCCGCTCCACGGCGACAAAAAAATGCGGCCAGGAGCACCGTCGCTAGACACGCTCTGAACAACAGAATGAGGTCCGTTTGAGCCTGAGTTCAAGTGTCTGTCAGCTATGTGCGGAGGTCCTTGGCCAGGCGTAGCGATGATACGAGAATCCGGGCTGGGAGGTACATGCGTGTGCGGCTGGGATGGAGGGAAACTTGGGACGCTGCGAGACCCCGCCGGACCTTGGCTACCAAATCGCCTTGTGCGACTGGTTCTGCGCCGTGGTCTTTGAAATAGCCGTTCACTGCTGAGAGGTAAGGCTGTAGACTAATAGCCTTATTGAAATTGAAATTGAAATATTTTACTCCAATACCAATAAAACCGGTTGGAGTCTCTGGGCCCCCCGTTTTGCTATGCTCAACTTGTTGTTGGACTTCTAAGCGTGAGGTAGACCGTGAACCACTAATCCCAACCTCTCCAATGGCAATAACGATACCGTCTAAAACATCCCTGCTCCAGCCGCTGCGGGGTCGCTGATCAGCAAGGCTGCTCAGCTTGAGCTGGTCGAGGCGAACCTGCCTGACCTCGGCTCCTGTGCGACTCCGGTCGTGCCGGAGCTTGGGGGGAATGGCAGGTGAAAACCCCCCCTCGCATAGGTCGTCGTCGGTCCCGCCTTGATCCGTGCTCAACCCCGCCCGATGTATTAGCCGCTCCTCTCGACGCAGCTCTCCACCTAGCTCTCCACCACAGTGTTAATAATGCAAGTTGATACAACGGATTTTGGGTACGTGCGTTGTCACATTGATGGGTCGTAAAATAAAACGCAAAAGATATTCGCGCGATTATATGGCACGATTGTTACAACGCTGACTTTACACATGAAGACACAAGTTCAAAAACGCGCAGAAACGACAATAAAGCATGTGCTGGCGTCTGTGATCCTCTCTCCCGCTTGCTTGCAATGATATCTCACGAAGATTTGTGGGTCCTATCTTCCGCCTCCGCGTTTCATCAGCAACCACCCCACCAAAAGCGTCAACACAAATAGCCAAGGCATACGCCTCCAACTTGGCAACGCATATCGCAAGTGCCAAGCCACTCTGGCGTGACATTGTGGAGGTGCGCGAGGTGTGTTCCCTCCGTGGGGGGGTGAACAGCTCACGCCCCTTGCTTGAAGCCGTCATGCGCGCCCGCCCGTATGAAAGCTTTTCCGTCGACGTATGTTGCAAGCCATTACGCCCGACGGGCTCGCCAGCCGTCGAACCAACAAAATTTATTTGTTGCCGCACTTCGCGACGCCCAAACCTTCGCGTTAGCCGGACGAAGTTCTGGATTCCGGGAATTAAGGGGCGCGTGCCTATGGGCCTAGCCGTGCAAGTACCCGGTATGGCGTGACCTGCGCATTCAAGTCGCGCATAGCGGCTGCGCAATCAGCGCGCCCGTTACGTATTTGCCTTTGGATCACGCGTCGCCGTAATTGCCGAAGTGGCAAATTAGATATAGCTCGAGTGCATGTTCGGGCGGCGCATGAGGCCAAAGCCACAAGCGCGCCTCAAGAAATTCATCGTGGGTGCCACGCGAGGCTTTGGTCAGGCCCGTCGTAAATTCCAACTTTGCCTGTCCGTTTGGGGGCTTAAACGTGCGAGTTGCATTTTCGATGTTTAGAAATGTGGGTGTCATTTCCTGAACTGAAATAAGCATAGCATTTTCGTAAGTCGTTTTTGCGAGTTGCAGTGAGCTTTCCATTGCAATTTTTGTATTTCGTTATATTCTCGGGAAGATCCCCTTTTTCACTGAGAGTCCCTTTCCATACCACCGCCCCCCCTCCCGTACATATCGTTAACACGCACTAGCTAGCCTGCAAACCTCCCCACACCACCGACGCCGCACTCCTCTTATGCGTCCCGCCAGACACGAGCATCCGTGAAATGGCGTTGCCCTTGGTGTTTGGTACCCTCATCCGGCGTGTGCGAAAACAGAAGTGGCAGTGCATCCAACCCGATCCCTCTTTCTTCAACGCACATACATCGCCCATGTACTTTGTTCTTGCGAATGATTGAAACGCGCCCCACGGAGTGCAAAGCCCGTCATGGCACCTGAGCCCCGGTGGTTTGCTGCTCGCAATGTGAGGTGTGAGCTCCAAAAAATAAACACGGAGTAGGTGCGTCGCTATATGCATGTAGCGGAGCCCCCCGCTGCGTACCCACTTTGCGACACTCCGACCCTAAACAAGGCGACAACCATGGCGTCCACGTCCTCGGGCCCTCGGGCGCGCTCTGCGTGGGGCGTTGTGCTCGGGTGACTCAATCCGCGTTGTCGGCAATATGCGACAACGCGCTACGTACACTTTTTAATGAGCAAAGCTCAAGGGGTTGGCCAAATGCGCGAATTTTCCTGAGCCCTAAGACAACACAACACGTTTGCGCGATACCCCGTGGCGCGTCTTTCACAAATTTTAAGAGAAAACGCTTCGGCCGACGGCCAAGTTCGAGGGGCGCACACGTAAATTGTACAGTTCCACGCGAATTGGTGACTTTTAGGTCGAATATACGGTTCAACGTACCCTTAACTCGGGTGTTCTTGAATTTTGCTATCGAACTTATTCCTTGAGAGTGCTTATTCACGAGATGCGCAATCGTTTTCCACAGCAATAGGTTATCATAAATATTTAGTACACACATTTTTCCCAGATTGAAGCACAATTTATCATTTCCTACTGGCCATTTACTGAAATTTTATGTTTCGGATGTTTTCAAACATAATCACCCAACAACAATGGCTGGAAAACTTAATGTCTATTGAACACTTAGCCTAGCACCAGCACTTGACACATACTTGGTAGCTGATGAATGCACCTTCGGACGCTTGTTGCATATATATTACGTTTCCGTACTTGCGCGCGCCCCAACAATATCTCCTTAACATTACCCGGGTTTAGGGGTTTAGGGTTACCGTTGCCGCCGTTAAGTCTACTCAATAACAAACATGAAGTACGAGTTCTTCGCTTCGCTGTGTTGTCTCGTCAGATTTACCTTTTAATCTCTCACATCTCCGGCATACATTGCCCCCTTTCTCGCTATCAATTGGTATAAACATCAAAAAAATTTAGAGATTCATGTGCGAAATACGATGTTTAGCTGCTAAACTTTCCCAGACACCAAAGCGCCAGCCGCACACAGCCAAAGGCATTTAGCCACGGCACAGCTGTCTCGCCGACAAACAAGAGACCGCAAAATGGTGAACGAGTACGCTATATGTTCCATTATCCTTTCATATGACGCCCCGGCAATTCATCAGAATGCAAAAATAAATGGCTCTGGATTAACGGCACCTCGAATTACGCACCAAAATGTACATCTCAAGCAATATCGCAGACAATGTAAGTCACCTGCGTCTATACTAACGCTCAACGCTTGAGTTCCTAATATTCGATGCAGAAGTGCTTAGGGTCGGGTCACCCTAATAGATTGGATACGCGTTCACCTATTTGCACAACGGCAATCGACATACAAATATACAACATACTGCCTCTGTGAACAAATCATTCTAAACACGAAGCTGCAAAATACTCGCCGCTACAATACTCACAATACTGATGATATTACGGCACTCGTGTGTCATTTACATCAGACGTGTTGTGCGGGGGCAGTCTGAGAGCAAAGAGTTGGAGCATGCACTGACTTGCGACCATCACTCCCGCCGCCGCGAGCGTTACCTGTGGAGCCACGCCGGTTACACATACATATGCTTACACTCAGCGACACGTCACTGCTGCCAGGGAAAAACCACTACCATTCAAATAATAATGGGGTCAAAAAACCTCCCATCCAAAACACAACGAAGCATTTGTTACAGAACCTGTGAGCGCAAAACTGCATTGCGCTGATGTGGCATCGTTCGATGCGAGATAGAGGATAGCAGATCACGAGAGCGCGAGTGAAAATGCATTGGTGGGAGTTGAGGGAAGGGGCGCACATGTATGGCGTCAGCAGGATGGCACATCGCAGCGGTTGCCTGCCAAAATGCAATGCCAGCCATGACGCCCACACCGATGAGGCCGCCAGTCTGCGGCGGCACACACCATTGATGGACTGAGGATGTGTGGCGGTGTGTGTCGAAAGGAAAGGGAGGGAGTTGTTTCAAGTCTGGACTGTGTCCTTGCGTCAGGAATGAGCGTAGAGGGATTAAACGATCTACAGAATCAGAACGTAGGGGTGCCTGCTTCCTTAATATAACTATTATACCATAATTTCCACACGCCCACCTACCCCCCCCCCCCCCCCCCCCCCCCCCCCCCCACACACACACACACACACGCGCACTCCCACTCACAAACGCACAAGCGCGCATATACACACACAAACATAAAAAAACCCACACACACTTCTACAGACCCCCTCCAAACACACACACACACACACACACACACACACACAAATGTCCAAATACAGCCAAGCACATACAGACACATGCGCATGCTTCTCGTATAGCAACGAAATCACATAAATTCAGAACGTAACAGTTGCATTCCAAATAGAACAGGACACACATATACCACGAAGGTTATATACCATATATATTACCTTTCATATGCTGCCTTGCAAGCACGCACAGTTTGCAATTATAAACTCCCCCCCCTCTCTCACAAACAAACACACACACACACAAGATGCATCTGAGAGCAGACAATCAAACAGTGCCGTCTTTGCGCATCCATACCTTACTGTCAATAAAATAGCGCGAGTTGAACTGGCCCATAAATCCCGCAAACAGGCCGCCCACACCGCTGCCCATCAGAATCGCACCTGCAATGTCATTCAGTTAGCTGCGCGTCGATCCCTCTGAATCAGGCACGAAGCGGCACTGTGCCAATGTGAGAGCTCACTGGCTGTATATGGTCGATTTATGGTTATGCAATGTTGTGATGTGATGTAGGAAACCTGACGTGCGCAACTACTCTGTCACGCTGCTCTGTGACGCTGTATGTCTGATTGGGCGAGAAGTGAGGCTTGGGGTGGTCACCTGCCCACAAGATGCTTCGGGAGGATGGGAAGGCGGCAGCGGCGATCAGGCCGCCGCACATGACAACGATCTGTGCCCACAGCACAATTGTGGGACGGCGGCTGAAGATCGCCGAAAGGGCACCGGCAGCCAGGCGACCCAGTGTGAAGGCGAGCCAAAAGGCGGAGGTCATCTGAAGTCGGTTCGCACATGACACAGCCGTGTTATCAAACGAAACATAAAAGATCCTCATTGAACAGTTTTAGAATGAATGAAGGCCCATGAGAGTTGCACAGCAGCGCACCGTGACAGTGGGGTAGCACTTGAAGCGGTTTGTTTTTAATCACAGTAAATTGCTTCATAACACATAAAGTTTGACCAAGGCACAGGTGTCACCATTGCAAAATCAAGCACAGGGGGAGAGGGCAACACAGCGAGGGGTTAGGAGGACACAGCAAGCATTCCGAGCGCCTTGTTCGACTTTTAGATAAAGTGTATCCTGTAAGTGGGGGAGACACTAAAAAGATGAATATCTCGCAATGATTTTTATGTTCTGACTTTCGTTTTTATGGAATGGGGGAAAGGGGAGGAGGGGGGGGGGGGGGGGGGGGGGGCACGCCATGTCTGCCTCCCTCTCGCCGATGCTCAGCAGTCCCGCCTCCCGTTGGCTTGTTATGTAAGCCACCAAAAATGCCCCAAACGTCGTCTCCGCACCCACAGCGCCGTTGAGAGCCATCGCGGTGAGAACGGCGCCCACCCATCTGCCCCACCCGCTGCCCGCGGACGTTGCGCCGCGCACATCGACGGGCTGTCGAGGGCTGGGCACCAGAAGCGTGCCTATCCACACACACACACACACACACACACACACACACACACACACACACACACACACACACACACACACACACAATCATTTTCACACAGACAAACACACACACTCGCACACACACACTCGCGCGCGCGCGCGCAAGCTGAAAAATGACGCACTTGCGGTCTCGTGAGGAGCAGTCATAGGAAGAAAAAACTGAGAGATGAAAATGTCGCAAGCACGCTAAATGCAAAAATCAATTCAAAACTCAGCATCAATTCAGAGACTCTCACAAAACGGGAAGCAAGTAAGGTTGTAATGTTCAACTGGACGAATAAATGTTAAAATTGTGGAAATACGGGCACATGAATTTGAGGAAGAGCGCGTGTTGGGTATTGGGCGATAATTGCGCGGAGTTGAGTATCACACGCGCTCCAAGCTCTCCGAGGGCCGACATCGCCAGCAGAGCTAGACGGTCATAATCAAGGTTGGACGGAGGACAAGGTCTTATGAGGTTGAGGATGGACAGAGTCGCGACGATGTTGGATAAGCAAGACCTCAACACCATCTTATCATGTTGGCGACATCACTGACAATAATCCTTCAGTGAGGCTATCACACTTTCATATTCAATTAATGTGACCCCCCACTTGTTCTTAGCCCCCCCCCCCCCCCCCATTTTGAAAAGCGGATGGCCTCGCATGCAGTACAAACTACTGTTAATGATCAATGTTGAGGATGGGGGTTCAAACCCTAAAACTCGAACCCTAAAACCAACAAATCCTAAATGAAAACCTAAATCCTGATAAACTGGTTTTGTAGTGCATGCAAAATAACATTGTTCATATATAGCGGGTTAAGGTCCCTCCCGCGCTCTGCGTTCAGACAGTTATGGCCGCATGAAGGCGTTTGTCCGCCGCTCTTCGTCGTCTTCTTCTTTCCGTCGGTCCCTTGGCCAATAAGTGCGACATGAGTTCATGCAACGTCTTTCGGTG
>JAPMLY010003253.1:0-23086 GCA_026401115.1 Tetraselmis chui | reverse complement strand
TGTGTGTGTATGAGAGAGTGTGTGTCTGAGTGTGTGTGCGTGTGTGGTGGGTGGGTGTGTCTGAGAGTGCGTGTGTGTGCGTGTGCGTGTGTGTGTATATGTGCGCGCGCGCATGCGTGCGTGTGTGTGTGTGTGTGCGTGTGTGTGTGTTTGCGAGCGTGTATTTGTGCGCGTGTGTGTGTGCGCGCGTATTCGCGTATTCTCTCTGTCCGACTGTGTGTGTGTGTATGTGTGTGCGTGTGTGTGTGTGTGTGTGTGTGTGCGTGTGTGTTTGTGTGTGCGTGTGTGTGTGGTTGTGCCTGGGTGAGTGGGAGTGTGCGTGCGTGCGCGCGTGTGTATGTGTGTGTATGTCTGCTTTTCGATTTCTATTCACATGTGTGTATGTTTGTGTGTTTGCCATCGAGCCTGTGAATGAGCGGGCTGTGTGTAGACTAAGACTAGTAAAAAATCACGGAAGGGGAGCGTCGCTTGGTGTTGGTGGAGTCGCGCACCAATGTAAATGGGATATGAGCGATCGCCGAGGTCCACATCGACCACCTTTGTCTCCGCACCCTCCACCGCGACAGCCGCAGTAACTGACGCAGAGGGGCCTCCGGAATTTACAGCCATGGCGCGGCGGGACGTGGCTGCTGCCGAGCGCGCGCGGGTGTGAACCTGAGGCAGCGCACGCGCAGCGTATTTAGTCATTTACTCATATAGCCTCCTACACGTCCTGTACGGGAAATAAATATACACGCGAAGCGTACTGAGCAGAATTATATTCGCGACGCAGAAGAGCACGGCGACGGCAATGCCAGTGTGCATAGTCTCTGTGTCAAAGCTCTGTTGATATCTCGCGATCTGCGAAAAGGTGTGTGTGGTGTGTGTGTGGGGGGGGGGGGGGGGGGGGGGGGGGGGGGGGGTCATACCGCCGGCAGGAGCGACCGCGGCGGTGGTATTTCGCCGGCGGTAGTGAGCGATCGTCGTGAGGGGCGGGTGGTGGTGGTGGTGGTGAGAGCGGCGGCGGCCGGGCGGGCCTGAACGGAAGTTACGAAGGGGGCCATTGCGCAGCTCTAGTGCTGCTATTTGTTCGCAGTAGCGGGGGTGTATAGTTTGTGGTGGCCGAGCGCATTGGCAGCTTGAGAATGGGTGAGGCTGCGGTATATGGTTAGCTAGAAGAGCGGCTCGAGGACGAGCAGGGTCCCGGGCGACTCGCAGGGTGAAGCACGTACGTATACCCGTACTTGAAAGCTTGTGGATTGGAATCTACCCCAAATTAGGAATTTGCCAAAACTGGAAAATAATGCAAATAATAATAAGGATTGTGTCGCGCGACCAGCGGGAATATAGCGCCGCCGATTCAGTCTCGTTACGCATCGCGGCGCCGGGAATGTAGTCCCCCGCCCTAGTTGAAAGGGCGCTCAGCCAACGCCACCACGCCCTCGCGCTCTCGCGTTCCAGCCCTGTGGTGGCGTCGTACCAAGTTTCTGGCATTGTTTTGCAGCATCCGCCATCAATGCCCATGTCTTTATCGGCGTTCGTGCTTACAACAGTTTATGTGGAGCCAGTTCGTATCTCAGTACATTCAGCAATAAAGAGTGATATTTGGGGGACAGAGGTCGCCTGTAAAGGCGGGGGCCTCCGGAATCTCGCTGCCACTCAGCAAGTCAGCTCACGCCCCAATGGAGAGATTCCTAACACTGATGGCGGAGTATCCTGCTTTGGGTTTGGTAGGGTCATTTGTGGCTCTTAACCAGGATCTTTTCATGTCAGAGGCGACACTGGCCGCCCTCTGTATCGGCTTTCTTGGACTCGCGGCGTCCGTACACTGGTACGACCTCGCCAGGAAGCGTGTACAGCAGCAGGCAAGGCGGCTAGGTGGGGGGCTGGAAATCTGTCCCAAATTTTGCTTCACGTCAGCTGAGCTACAGGATTTTTTCGAGCTATGTCAACGGCGGGCGGTGCTGTGGGCGGCGATTGATTGGGCTGCGGTGTTGTTCTTGCCTATTATTGCTATCAAACTCGCTAGAAAGCCCGAATGTGGCGCGTTGAGGTATCAGCTGTGGCCGCTATCGATATTATTACCCTCCCTTTTCAGACTAAGATACCGAGAGCGCCTGTCCTCCGACACCTATTCGTTAGTCAGCTTGGCCGTCTCTATGATGATTTGGGTGAATCAGTGCTGCATGCTATTGCGCGGCGACCGATGCTTTGGAGCCCTTTGGCGACGACTTGCCTTTATTGGTTCGAAGCACTATGTCTTCGCGGTGTTTGGCTTCACCGCTCTGACGGTGGCAAATATCCTCAATCCGGTGTCGCAACGCTATATGCCACTCAAGCTCACCATGACGGCTGTGGGTAGCGTGTGCGCTTGCTACTTGCAAATCCTTTTTTGGGACGGGACGGTACACACGGAGGCAGACCCGGAGGGATGGGTGCTCTACTGGTTGTGTGTGGGCATCGTGGCTAGCTGCGTGATCACCTTCCACGCCAACACCGTACTCGTGGAGGAGGGAATGATGCGCTACATGACGGCGGTTTTGATGCACAGTCGGCGGAGTGGTGGCTAAAGAGCAGCATTTACTTCCTCTCTCCAAACTCCTCAAGGAAGCAGTACGTCGTACTCAAACCTAGCAGATTAGGCTGAAGAAACTCTTAGACGCCGCTCATACAATTAGAATAATTAGTGTAAGAACGTGGATATGGAAAAAAAGGGGGGAATCCAAATCACCGGAAAGGGCAGCACTACACTCTTGCACATATACCTCTAGTAGATAAAAACCCTAGAAACTCCTAGGCAGTGCTGAAAATGAACACGTTTAGGCGGCAAGCGGCGGCGCGTGACACGAGGCTCACGGAATCCAAAGCATGGCAAACGAACGCACTACAATGAGCACAAACCTAGTAGATAAAACACTAGGCAACGCTAAAAATGCAACACACGGAGGCGATAATAAGGGGCGCCTCACGCGCCGCTCGAGGAAGCACGGGGACGCTTGCGGCCCCGGGCGCGGGTAAAAAGCGCCGTGGCATGAGAAGGCATCCCGTCCAAGAAAGAAGCGGCCTTCACACCGTCTACGGTAGCAGACAACCCGCGCAAGACATTGTCGACGAGAGCGACATGGACGGCAAGAGAATCCTTTCGGCGCAATGAGGCCAACAACTTGCCCACAATGCATCCATTTAGAGGCGACTTGCATGCTTGGTTAGCGTTTTAAATAACACCGCGGCATGGCCGCCGAGAGAACCAAATTCCGTGACCTCGAAGGGAATGAAGCGGATGTCGAGGCAACTTATCATCACCCCCTCCGACTCTCCGAGTACATATCGAACTTGGTCTTCTCAACACGGCATAGAGCGACTTTAAGAGACGGGGGGCCAGAAACGCCGAACAAACCGGAAACAACGGCGGGGGGCTAGAAACGCCGATCAAATTTTGAGCCTCGGATGCCGTGGTAATGCAAGACACCCACATCCGCGGGAAGGCCGTCGTTACCGTTTGGAGTTTATCTTACATCGTGGGGTATGTGAGAACCTCGACGCTAACCCCGAGTGCGCCACGAAACTAGATGATGATTTCCGCAAGGAGTTTCACAAACCAAGAAAGAGCGAAAAACGTATCATACCGTCACTTAACCGTCACTTAAACGGAAACACAATATACTACCAAAGTACTTATTAGAACGCCAAAGATCACGGTGGGTTGTCGTTGCTGCCATATGGGTAGCATTGGCGACTAGCGCAACCCGCGGGGCTTAGCATCCCCGTTCACTTGGGATTGGAATCCTCGAGCCGTGCAAGTTTTCGGCAGAGATCCCCTCACCATTCGCGAGCCCCGGCTCACGAACGCATGAGAGGCAACCCCCACAAGTGAACATCTCAGACAAGCGTCATATCAAATTCTGAAATGCGGAACTGATACCCCACTTTCCCCCTCATACGCCGTCCCTACGAAAACGATAATACTTACAATGCGTACACACTTATCAATTCCGACCCCACACCAGCTCACGTGGCCACATCAACGCATAAGGAAACGTGAATTTATCACAAACACAATCGGCCTCTGAACGGTGCCCGGTAGCCACCGGATTCCTTACCAACTCACCTCTTACGACCCAATCTACCCATGTTTACATATCCCTCCGTAGGGCTACTAATGGACACATCTGTACGCTAGACTCCGGGGAAGTCTTGGCCCTCCACCTATAGGTGTTCGCTATAGGTGTTCGCAGCTTATTCGCGATGCGATGCGATGGGTTCACATGCACAATATGTTCCTATCGGGTACCGACTTTTGGCGGTACTTGGATAAGGCGTACAACTCCGCTCCGGGAAGCGGCGGTTCTAACCCCCTTCATGCCATTCCGTGTGTACATGGATTAACAGGTAATGGGCCCTCCGCGTTTACTGCGGGGCTTACTAGAGCACCGGCCGGAGTTCATGGGATGATGTCCATTAAGGGGGAGTGTTTACATATCCCTCCGTAGGGCTACTAATGGACACATTTGTACGCTAGACTCCGGGGAGTTTTGGCACTCCACCTATAGGTGCTCGCTATAGGTGTTCGCAGCTCATTCGCGATGCGATGCGATGGGTTCATATGCACAATTTCACCTGCCTTTCCCCCCTAGCTCCGGCACGACCGGAGTCGTACATGAGCCGAGGACAGGGAGGTTCGCTTCGACCAGCTCAAGCTGAACAACCTTGCTGATCAGCGACCCCGCAGCGGCTGGACCATGCCGCGTATCGTGGAGACTAGCGACATTTTATATTTCATGTATTGTATCCAAAAAAACACGTATAGATCAAAAAATAATAAATAGCTGGATACGGGTATGTTTTAGACGGTATCGTCACTGCCATTGGAGAGGTTGGGATTAGTGGTTCACGGTCTACCTCACGCTTCTAAGTCCAGTTAGGCGTAGCACAAGTGGGGGGCCAAAGACAGCAACCGGTTTTCACAATTTCATTTCATTTCATACGTGGTTAAGTCGCCACTTCAATTAGCGAGGGTACTACTCTATATAGTAGTACTAATACCTCCTTGGACGTATTGAAATTGAAATTGAAATTGTTCACAACATGTGCCGGCAAACTGGACCGACTTCTGTCTCTCGGGCCACTCTACTTCGCCATACAAGACTTATTAGCAAGTTGGGCCCGGGTCTCTTCGACCAGGTACACCTATCGACACACCTAGCTTCACTGTGTGTCGACGTTCCTCGGGAGTTAAAAAAACTGTAAGCAACCGCAGTAATTGCCACAGTCCTCCTGCCTAAGCAGTAACAGCGTAATAATTTTGTAATCAAGAAAAACAGATCTAAAAATAAATCCACTTGTCGAGAAATGCAAAACTAAACTGCTGCTCGACCTTCACGATGCTGGGCCCGCTCCCACCGAACCGGGGTGCCGACCGGCCGAGGCCGGTCGGCGTTCGGGAGGGACGACGGGCCAGCCTAATCTAGCTCCCGCGTGACTTCGGTCTTGCCGAAGATAGGAGGGGAAAGGCTGGCAAAAAACCCCTCCTCGCGCGGTCGCTCGTCGATCCCGCCGCCCCATCCCGTAAGCCCCGCCAAGGTCGCCGCCGCATCCGCCGACGCGACGGTCCTCCTTGTCGAGGTCCCCCGTCACCTCCAGGGCAGGTGGGGGGGACCGAGACACATAGACATAGAAAAAATGGGCGCTCCTGCCTCCGCACCTGAATTTTCCCCGCTCATTTCCCCGGTTTTTTCTCTGTCTGGTACCCGGGTACCTGTCAGGTAGACCGGCCTGCGTCCGTACCCTCCCCCCCTCTGATGCGCGTCCACCTAGCAGACTTTGTTGAAACAGGGGCCTCCGCGCTCACCCGGGCCCCCCCGCAAGGGTCTCGTCTATCCGGTAGTGGGTATCGAGGAGGGGGGGGGGGGGGGGGGGGGGGGGGGGGGGGGGGGGGGGGGGTCAGGTCGCCGTAGCCGGATCCGTCGGGCCGCGGGTGCACGGAAATTAGTCAAAACCCTCCGCGCGGGGTTTTCCGGCGGCGCCGACCCGGAGGGTCGTCGTCGCCAGATCTTGTCGCTCCGTCCTTCGCGACAGGCCTCCTTGCCACCCAAGCCTACTCCTCCCCCCTCGGGAGATGTATGCTGTCGGCGTGGCGGCTCGCTAGTGAGCGCCCTACCCTGGTGCTGCTCCCCAACTAGCTCGACGCCGGGTACGGGCATTATTTTAATATTCCAAAAAAGCCCTCCGTACATGGCATTCCGGCGGCGGCTGATCCACAGGATCTCCGCCGCCTCACATAGCCGCTCCTCCGCCTGCGACCGGCCACCGGCCTGTTCCAGGTCTTGCTTCCCCCCCTGAGAAGTGTCGACCGGCACATGGCTGGTCGGCGGCTAGCGAGCGCCCTTTCCTGGCGCTACTTCCCGGCTGGCCACCACTAGCACCAACACCCGCCTCCCACCGCTGATCCGGCCGTACCCTCCTCGCAATCAAACGCTCCTGAAGTACAGGTCCCACCCCCTCGAGGTAGGACTGTCCTTAGTAGTATCTGTACGCGAAAAAACATATCGGACGGGCCGAGCGGGAGATCTTGGCGCCGGTATCGCACAGAAATTATTTTTTCAAAAGCCCTATGTACAGGGCTTTCCCGAAAGCTGCTGATCCCGCGGATCGAGCTGTCGGCCCTCTTAGCCCCCTACCGTGCCAGGCCTGGCACGGCTACGGGGTTTCCAGCGCCCACCACGGGGAGGTGAGGGGATGCCGACGGGCCTGCGAGCGCACCCCCCTCCGGGGCCGCCGCCGCTGCGCCGCCGGCGGGCGCCCCTTGGACGTACATGCTCGCACAGTTAATCCAACTAGCTACATGACGCGCTAGTTTGATTTCCCGAGCAAGACATGAGAGCCGCGTCGCTAGTGTGTTCATACCATTACGAGAGCCTTAGCACATGGCACGAGGACCACATAGGAGAGCATGTGCAAGCTAGCTAGGTTTTAGCTATTTAAGCCTAGTGCAGTGGAGGGAGATTACATAACCTTTTGATTAATCCTTTGTTTAATTACAGTATATTGTTCAATATTGGAATAATAATATATCTTTCATATCTCTCCATGTACACTTCCACATGTAGAAGCAGCAATAAGCAAGAACAACGTTTTGTCGGGAGTTAGCTCTTAGAAGGCAAACTGCCACACTGGTTTCGGAGCTCTTGTTCAACACACGCTTTCGCATACTACGTGTCGGAGGTTCCAAGGCCTTAGGCATCATGCTAGTGCTACATCGTGAACCTTGTGCTAGTAAAATACGGTTTCCTGCCGGTTCGTTTTCGCCTAACGAAGAGCATGTCGGCGCGGCCGTTCGTGACTCGCGAGTTGTTTGATGAAACAAGCCTTACCTTGACCGTCAGCGATCTTTTGCTTTTGAGTGGCAATCATGTTTGAGTGCCATTGCCTATTGAGCAGTCTCAACTCGTTCACGTCTCTTTGGCACATGCTCATGTTCCGTACATGAATGCTAACTTGCGTACCCCAGCCAAGGTCGAACAAGCCGTAATTGCTCAGTCAACCATATATATATTTTGAAGGTTTTTACGTCACTCCGGCTACGATTGACATTGACGGGCTTACTCTTGCGCCATCTAAGACAGCGACTACTTGGGGAGGCTAAACCTAAGCATAATGAGTTGTTATACTTTTACTACGTGGCTCAATAGGAGTCGCTTCTTTCGAGCCGCTGTAACTTCTCGTCAACTTTTCCTCCATCAAGACACGTCGTTACAAATGCGACTTTCTTTCTTCGCCCGTCTCACATCGAGTGACTGTGGTCATGTGTGGATGAAAATCAAGGGCTACATTGATCACTTGTGTGGAGAAACGCCGACTGATTTACGCATGGGAGTTCCGGCCTCTACAACCAAGTGTGGCGCAATTCTTGTATGTACCGGTCGTGGTTCCTCTCCCATCGCCAATAAGTTCCATCCCTTCAATATCCATGCCTTAGGTGTTCTAGACACAACCATGTAGCCATGACATGTAACTTGTGCTTTGTATTGACTTATCCCATTTGTGACGAGTACAGTCTTGCAAGAGTACATTGCATGACATTGTACATGTACTCGTTACTAATTCCAATTCGTGCTTTTCCAACGGACGGACGTACACACGTGGGTACGTCGCTACTGCAATATTCATAAGGGTGCTTATGCTTACCGTACGACCAGTACCTCCCGGTACGTCCAAATACGCACAGTTAATCTAACTAGCCAGATGACGCGCCTAAGCGAGCTCTCCGATGCAGAAGGAGCCGCGTCGTGAAACCCAATGCCATGCATGCCGCGTCTCTGGACAGATGACGACGGTTAGACAGCCCTAACGCTTGACACGTAAGCGAAGCAAGCAGGCGTAAGCTAGCTGGGCAGAAACCTATTTAAGCCGAGTGCAATAGAGGGAGATGACAGAACCATTTAAAAATTCCTTTGTTCACTTACAACATATACTACTAAAGTACAGCAGTGAGACATCTTCTCAACATCTTTCACCGACAACATCTTTTGCCATCTTGCAACGCCAGAATTAGACAGATTATAACTGATTTGTGCTAGCGTTTAGCTTGAGGAGGCTAACCGCCACACTAGTTTCGGAGCTCTTTGGTCGACGCACGTTTTCGCTACCAATTGATTCGCTCGACGTTGCTTGATTGACTCGATGTGGCTTCTGTTGGACCTGGACGTTACGTGGTGGTCGTGATTCACGTTGGAGGGACTAAAATGTCGAACGTTAAGCTTGTGTTACAACTTGAGCCTCGTACCGGTAAAACTTGGTTCCCGGCTTGCTCTGTCACAACTGACGAAGAGCCCGTTGATGCTGCCGTTCGTGAGTTACACGAGGAAACCGGTCTAACTTTGACTCCGGATGATTTGATGTTGTTGAGTGACGCACATGTTCGAGTTGCGTTACCTGATGGACAACAACTTGTTTACGTGTACTCGGCTTATGTCCCCGTTCCGCTTGTTACGAGCCACTTACGTACTCATGCTCAGCTTGAGCAGGCTGTTACAGCACAGTCTACGATTAATCCGGATGGCTCTTACGTCGTCCCGGAAACGCTCGATATCGGTGGTCTGAATCTTACGCCCGCCAAGACGGGGTTACTTCCCGCTATGAAACATAAGAACGAGTTACTTCACTTCGGTTACGTGACTCAGTGGGAGACTTTTCGTCGTGCAGTCTATACATCTCATGCACTCTTTCATGACGACACGACAATTCCAAGACAGTTCTTCATGTACTTCCGGTTTTCGTCGGTCGACTCTGGTCATGTCTCGCTTTTAATTCGTGGACACATTAATCAGCTGTGTGGTGAAACCCCGACTGATTTACGCGTGGGAATGCCTATGCATACTCGGAACCTGGCTGGATTACCTGTGACCCTTACGGAGACGCAACGCAAGGCTGCGATTCACTCCCCATTTCAGTCTGGTAGCAATGCCCGTGATTTGGAGGATTGGCTCGAGGCACAACCTCAGCGTTTTCTTTTACTCGGTATTACGGCTGACTTGTACGACCCAGTAATCTGGGTTACGTCACAGTTCTCAGGATATCTGAATGGGTGGTGGCTAAACCGGAAAAACCAAGCTGCTACCCCGTCTACGTTTGACTTACTTGTCGCGGAGTTACGCAAGACTACGTTTCTCCCGAACATCCAAGATGACGCGATTAACGCTGTGCTTAACCTTACGCAAGGCAGCATGATGAGTTACGCTGTCTATACCAAGCACTACAACGACTTCTTACGTCGGTCACGTCAGAATCTGACAGCCGATGTGTAGTGCGTGCGCTTTATCAACGGATTGGCAAACTATACGTTGAAGAATCAAGCGAATTCACACCGGGCTCAGAAGGGTTACAATGTTACTCCGGTGGAGCTGCAAAATTTCGTGAATGACGTCGTAATAGATTCACCGGAACTTGGAAGCATGTGGTCTTCAGCTAGCCCGTCTGCTCAACCCACAAGGAAGCGCAATTTTGACGACCTACTCGTCGAAGCCTCTAAGATCTGGAAGCACAATGGTGGTGGCCGTGGTCGAGGCCGTGGACGTGGAGGCAATCAAGGTGGAGGTCGTGGTCAAACATCTTCAAACACTGGCCGCATTGACTTCAACGCCATTGCCAACTCGATGACACATGAAGAGCGCAAGAGGCACATGGAGGAAGGTCTCTATTTCAAGTGCCACAAGAAGGGACACCGCTTGGTTCAGTGCCCTGAACTGAAGGGCAAGGCACCTATGGAGGCACCACAATCTAAGAAGCAATGATGGTGGCAAGGCTGTTCTACCAGCGAAGTGGAGCAGCCGGCTACATCTACTGTTCGTTCTGAAACATTGTTAGCGAAAGAGGTCGTCGACTCACCTTCGACATCTCCATCGACTACAGTCGCGACACCTGCAACTATTGCTGCATGTCGTCGTCGCCAGACAAAGCAAAGATAGAGTCGTAAACCTGTAACGAGACGTTCGATTGATTGGAAACTGGTTGACTCTATTTTTGACCCTTTGCATGCGCGATTCAACTTCACACTGGAGGGATGTGCTGATGATGAAGGTCTAAACTCGCACGGTGACTTACCTCACTGTTCGCCGAGTGACTCGATTATTGAGAGGGACTTGTCAGGAGAACGGGTGTTCATTAATCCACCCTAGGAGTTAGCTGAGAAGATAGCACAACATTTTGAGGATTGTCGTCCAACATCTCTGCCATCTACGATGGCAGTTTTTGTGCTACCGAAATGGGCAAAATTCGCTCAAGTGACAAAACACTGGAAACTCTACCAAGAATTCCCAGCGCGGACACAGCTTTTTACTCGCCAATCACTAGAGAACCCACCGCAACAGGAGGTGGTTGCTCCAGCTCCTTGGCATGTACACTTGTGGTTATTCGACGCAGAATGTGCGTTTAACGACTCTACATCACCTACATCATCTGATCAACACACCTCGGTACATATACCTCATGGCGACGCGGAGCAGTCCATCGCTACAGTCAGACAATTTTCTTCGCCAGCTACAGCTCTGCTGACTGACCTCACGGAAGCTCGCCCGTTAATTCGAACCGAGCTGACTGTGAAAACTCATGATGGCGGACACCAGATTTCTGGATTAGTGGACTGCGCTGCGACGCTCGATTTCGTATCTGAGGACTTCGTACGACGCTTTGCTTTACAGACTCGGAAGTCTGTGACTAAGACCCATGTTCAACTCGCCAACGGACAACGAGTGACGTCATCGACAGTCTGTGATGTTACTTTTGAGCTGGCTCGACACGAATTTCACCGGACTTTTGATGTCTTACGTGATTTACGTGCTGCTGATTTAATCTTGGGTTTACCATGGCTTGTTGACGAACATGCCTCTTTACAGTTCGGTTCAACCTGAGTTTTTACTCTAATGGACGGCACAACAGTGGAAACTACACTCGAGGAACGACGCCATGAGTGTCTCCTAATGTCATCTACTAAGGCTCAAAAACGCATGCGCAAGACGCGCCGCAGCAGGGGACGTCATGCTGAATTTTACGTCATTGAACTTACACCAGCCGCTGATCAACCCACTGACTTTCACACTGGAGAGGAGCTAACTGCAGAACAACGTGACAACTTCCGGTCGTTACTCTATGATGACTTCCCGTAGTAACTGCAACTTGTCGACTCTCCGCATGTCAGCCGACAGTGGGATCATCCCATTGACACAACTGGCCCGATGAGACGTCAACGGCTGAACATATTGTCACTTGCAGAGCGCGCTAAGCTAAATCGACAGCTCAAAGACGCAGTGGAGGCTGGTCTGATCCGTCCCAGCTACATTGAGTTCGGCTCGCCAATTCTTTTGGTGCGGAAAGCTTATGGCTCGCTACGATTGTGCATTGACTACCGTGGCCTTAATGAGGTTACGCGTAAAGATGCGTACCCGCTTCCGCGTGTGGACGACACGCTCGATGAGCTTAAGGACGCGAACTTTTACACCCACCTCGACCTCGCCTGTGGCTTCTCGCAAGTTCGAGTGCGTGATCATGACATCCATAAGACGGCGTGTCATACCCCTGATGGCTTAATGGAATGGGTCGCCATGCCGTTTGGACTTTGCAATGCACTAGCTACGTTTCAAAAAATGATGAATGACATACTTCGCGAATTTTTACATGAGTTCGTTACTATCTACCTCGATGACGTCAATATCTACAATCGGACTCTGAAGGAACATCTGGAACACTTGCGTCTCGTTTTACAACGATTCAAGGAGGCGGGCTTGAAGTTACGCCTTAAAAAGTGCTTCTTCGGCCTCCAAGAGATGGAGTATGTGGGCTATACTGTGTCAGCTGGTAAAATTTCGGTTTCCACAAAGAAAGTCGAGGCCGTTGCAGACTGGCCATTGCCCAAGACGCAGAAGGAGGTTCGCAGTTTCGTACAGTTCTGCAACTTCTATACCAGATTTATTCATCATTTCAGCGACCTTACGGCTCCATTGACGGACTTACTGCGGAAGTCCCAGCCACAAAAGGTTACGATGATGCCTGCCTCTTTGGAAGCCTTTGAGACTCTCAAGTTACGGCTCATTTCCGCGCCATGCGTGATCCTTCCGGAGGTCAGCTCGGACGCGACGTTCACCGTGGCTACATATGCTTCAACAGTGGGGATTGCAACAGTCATGTTGCAAGACCAAGGAGGAGGTCTTCCACCGGTCTCTTACTGGGCGCGTAAGCTGAATCCAGCTGAGCGTGGTAGCACTTACTCTGCGTACGACTTAGAAGCTTTGGCCGTGTGCAGAGCTTTCAAGCATTGGAGGTACTATCTTGAAGGATGCTCTAATTTCCTTGTCGTAACAGACCACGACACACTGCGACATCTGCTCAGGCAACCGAACAACAGGCTGAACAAGCGGCAAGCAAAATACCTGCGGGATTTGCAACCGTTTGTGGGCTCGATGACACTTGCATATCGCAAGGGAGCTCTGAACGAAGCTGACCCGTTAAGCCGGCGTCCAGACTTCGTACCTCATGCCACAGTTCCATTGTTTTGGTATGGCGAGGTTCCGCCATATCGAGAATTACGACGGAAGTCCCAGCTGTTGTTTGGAGACGCACAGTTAAATCTACTGATCGTCAACGCGTTGCAGCTGAGCCATGAGTTCGTTGATCTCATTCCCGAGGGGTACTCCCAAGACTCGTTTTATGGGGACGAGGGTGAGTGGACGAAAGACAGCCGGATTGAAGCCAGAGACGGATACTTCTAGTCGCCTCGATCGCCTCTGTATTCCGCAGAACTCTGAGCTCCGACTGAGATTGATCACAGAGTTGCACGAAAGTTCGTCTGCTGGTCATAGAGGAGTTGCTAGCACTCTTGCTAAAGCACTCGACAGACTCTGGTGGAAACGAATTCGCCAAGATGTGAAAGATCTTTGTGATGAGCGCTGCGTCGTATGACGACGAGCAAAGATTCGACCGCTGATGGCTGCGACTCTTTACCCACTACATGTTCCACCCAGACCGTGGCATACAGTTGGTCTTGACTACTTGACACTCTTACCTGAGAGCAATGGCTTTAACAGTGTGCTGATTGTAGTAGACCATCTGCTAACTCGAATGGCCCATTTTTGCCGTGTTTGGAGACTGTTACTGCCGAAGAAACTGCAACTTTGTTTTTACATGGAGCCTACCGTTTGCATGGACTACCCCGTGTGTTGGTCAATGATCGCGACCCCAAATTCGTCAGTGCATTCTGGCATCCTTTCTGGCGACGCCTTGGAACGCGCTTGAACATGTCTTCCAGTCGACATCCAGAAACATACGGACTGACAGAACGCGTGAACAACACGTTTCAGCAGCCTCTTCGTTGCTTCTATTGCTATGATGGCTATGATTGGACAACGCTACTACCACAAGTGGAATTTGCGTACAACGCCTCGCGTGCACTCAGAATTGAGCACACACCGTTTGAGGCTAATTTTGGATTCGCTCCTGAAGAGCCCCCTGACTTGCTGTTCAGCATGCGACCATCAATTCCAGTTTCGCAAGACGCAACATCACGATTGAGATTGATACAAGAAGTACATACTATGGTACGCTCAGTGTTACAACTTCACAAAGACGAGATGCAAGCGCGCACAGAACCGTCTATAGCGCCACACTTTACTAGAGGAGACAAGGTTTCAGTCGTCACTACAAACCTTTTTTCTACGTGGACAACCGAACCGGAAACTCAGAGACAGACAGCTTGGACCTTATACAGTGGAGGAGCAAATTGAGAAACACAGTTACAGATTGAAACTTCCAGCGACAGCACGCTTACATCCTGTGTTCCATGTGAACAATTTACGACCTTGCTCTACCACTCCGCTACGACAAGATGTTCCGGTAACTGTACCTGAAGGAGACGATGAGGAGTTTGACGTCTCGCACATCTCTGTTGTGTGCATCAAGTCGCTACCTGGGCGACGAGGCAAATATCTGCTCTTCATGACGCACTTCAGTGATGACGATATTCCACCTATATGGCACCGGTTGAACGAAGTACACCGGACAACAGCGTTACAAGATTTCTTGGAGACGCCCCAATGGCACAAATTATTTGCCAAGATTCAGGCGTACATTGACTTCATGTACGCTCACCCCGCGCGCATTCCTGAGTCCAAGTAACTGCTTCAGTAAAGAAGCTTAGACCACGGAGGTCTGCCTCGCGGCGGCTTCAAAGATTTGTCAAGAGGGGGAGGGTACGAGTGTGACGAGTACAATCCTGCAACAGTACATTGCATGCCATTGTAAATGGACTCGTTACTAATTCCAATTCGTGCTTTTCCATGGGACGGACGTACAAACGTGGGTATGTCGCTACTGCAATATTCATAAGGGTGCTTATGCTTACCGTACGACCAGTACCTCCCGGTACGTCCAAATACGCACAGTTAATCTAACTAGCCAGATGACGCGCCTAAGCGAGCTCTCCGATGCAAAAGGAGCCGCGTCGTGAAACCCAATGCCAGGCATGCCGGCATGCCGCGTCTCTGGACAGATGACGACGGTTAGACAGCCCTAACGCTTGACACGTAAGCGAAGCAAGCAGGCGTAAGTTAGCTAGGCAGAAACCTATTTAAGCCCTGTGCAATAGAGGGAGGTGACAGAACCATTTAACAATTCCTTTGTTCACTTACAACATATACTACTAAAGTACAGCAGTGAGACATCTTCTCAACATCTTTCACCGACAACATCTTTTGCCATCTTGCAACGCCAGAACTAGACAGATTATAACTGATTTGTGCTAGCGTTTAGCTTGAGGAGGCTAACCGCCACACATTTTTTACTAGAGATGCAAATTATCCATAATTATCCGTTCCAACTTATATAATATCATTGCACAAGCTCGGGGGCACAAAAAATTTACAAGCTCTATGAACTACACACACACACACATTCACACACACACACACACACACACACACACACACACACACACACACACACACACACACACACACACACACACACACACACAAATCACACATACTTTCTTCTCTCTCATTATGTATTTTTTGTAATTATGCTAACACACCCTGTGTGTCTCACTATGTATTTTTGTAGATACAGAAATAATACTCATGTACCCATCGCAGCGAAGCTGCACAGTAGTCAAAGACGCATCCTAATCCCCATCCCAATTAGTGCGCTATTCACCAAGTCGGTCTTTTTTCCATGGCCTCCACTGTTTTCCTTGTAAGAAAATGTCTTTTTCCATATATAAAATTTCGGATTTGTAGTCTTAAAACCCAATCGAGCTGATGATAAGTGGACACACCGACATACAGACACACACACAGAGTTTAGCAAATCAATGTAGCATGAAAATTTTGTAAGGTTTAGGTTTCGGGTTTTAGGGCCTTTAACGTGGAGTTTTCTGAGTGCATCGGAAGTAAGCAGTACGAACTTGTGCTATACTGCGCACTGGAACGGAGCGACAGAAAATGCAGGTTTTCTAGGCGCGTAGCACCAAGCCAAAAGGCAATGACATGTGGGTCGGTCGCCATTCTCTCTCGAGTAACACTGACTGGCAATCTTGCCTTCCCCTTTCCCACTTACGAGTCGGATTGATACTTGTATGTTCCCCCTTAACTTTGTCTAACGACTTTGTTGCCCCATGTGCGGCCACATTACATGTGCTACTCGTACCCGTCGGTGATTTCGAACGCACGGATCTGGGCCAACTTCCATCCTCGGGCCGTAATTTTTAATCGCGGGCGGCAGCATTTTGTGTGGCAACGCCGTCACTCACCACAGCGGTTTGTCGCTTGAATGTTGGACCACGTCCTGCCGTGCGTCTGATGGTGATTCCGTGAGGTATGCATCGTCCATCGCTGCGTATGATTGGGAAATTGCACGGCTTATAGGTGCCGATGTTGCTGCACAATAACACAGCCGTGAAGTCCCGGTACGGTCATTTCCGTTACATGCGGCCCGGGCCCGCTAATTGATCTGTCCAAATTTACTGTTCGCATAGTTCATCTGAATATCTCTTGTTGAGCGGTATCCATGTACACGATCCTAGTGTATCGTTGCGATTGTAATGGTTGCGCACTTGGTGAAGCGGCCGCTTTCGGCCCTTTTACTATATTATTGGGTTTTTAGACGGCGGTGCTTCTAACCGCACCGGTCGACGCCCGTTGCTCGCATCCCGGCCGCGTAAATACGACGAAGCGGATGTTCAACATATATTGGCGACTAAAGGCACGGACTTAGCGCTAGACACGCCTCGTCGGGCACCCCGGGACTAGATTAACTAGTTCATGTTGCGTGGTTCCCCATGCATACCGTCTCGTATGACGGTCGGACGTGCTTGCTAGACTTGGGCTTCTAGAAGTACAACACCTTTATAGAGTCCTCAAGTCCGCCGTACGGCTCCCTACACCCACGATACGTGGCCGTGAGTCTCGAACACACGG
The DNA here is from genome assembly GCA_026401115.1 of Tetraselmis chui. Lineage (NCBI taxonomy): Eukaryota > Viridiplantae > Chlorophyta > Chlorodendrophyceae > Chlorodendrales > Chlorodendraceae > Tetraselmis > Tetraselmis chui. The sequence continues at coordinate 6,149 of JAPMLY010003253.1, read as the reverse complement.
GTAGTATGGCGTTCCTACCCTAGGTAGTGAAATTCTATGTAGTGTTATTCTGTAGTCTAATGCTTGTGCTTCGCGACAACACTTGCGTTATGAAAATAATATCATTTTCTGGAATCACGTGTATAGTGGCGGGGTCGAGGACGTGCATGCACGTTCAACTATTTATGCGAATGTATGCCCAGCACGGGTGGCGTGGGGTCGCCCGGTAACGAAAGGCTTGGGGTTTGTAGGTTTTGGGGAACAAGAACCGAGCGGGTCGCTCGCGAGTGTTGCATTCCAACACTGACGGTGGTGGCTTCGCGACAGCCCTTATCTGGCCACCTAGTATAATTGTATATCTCCTTGGTTACCAGGACATGGATCTCTATTGCGCACCGCCAAAGAATTTTCTCTATGTGATTCCGCTCTCTCCGCGCTCGACCACTTCATATTAATTATGCGTCTGTTCATCGTTTTCGCGTTCGTAGCTTGATGGGGTGGATAATGATATGCTAAACGTACTCTCCGTAGCAATCATGCGGGCTCCAGCCCTCCGTGGTGTTGATATGCCGAGCTGGCCAAGATGTGCCGAGCAATATTCCAATCGTTTTTTTCTTATATGGACACGTGGAAGTATGCGCTTTCCGTAGCATTTTAAGTGTGCTTGACGATCCCGGGTGGTTGTGATTAAGATCAAGTGCGTCATTGATGTGAATCAGTTATCACCACCTATTCTCGTGGACTTGTGGATGACGTTTGCTTTCATAAACATTTGTTTCATACCCACGCTCGGATGACCATGCTGTATCTTCATATTTGTGATTGACCCACTCCAATTTGGTTTCATAATGTGTGAAGTCGCGTAGTAGAAGTGGCTCGTAAACTACTTCCATGTAGAGGACATTTGTGTGAGCCTTGTGCTTGCGGACGACACGACTCTGCGATGTCAACCACTCAGTTTTCAATAGTCTGGCTATGACGGCCTATGCGGTCACTACACGGCATTATAGGTTTTTAGCTAGTGACTAAATAGTCGGCGAATGTTTTACGCTTTATGTGCCTTCCGAGTAATAAGGCGAGCCCCGCGCTCACGTGAGATCAAAGGGTATCGGGTCACCTACGGCTTAGCTTCGCGTGAGAGTGCGTGGTGCATGTCAGCCCACTACACCATATGAGTGTTGCCCCAACCCATTCATTTGTTCGAAGGGATGTTGTACATATGCCGTACGCTCTTATGAGGTTAATATGTGGACTCCGCTCGCGGGTGTTACGTGTAACGAATGTACACATGCGCTAAAACATGGAAGGGCTAGCCGTCCGCTGCTTGTTGCTTTATTGGGGGGTTTTTGAACTATATACGGTAAAGTTGCCTCCACATGGTTGCTCTGAATGAATGCGAATTCCGCCGCGACGGCACTTGTTACGATTTTCCCCCATACACACGGACGTTTGTTTGTGGGACGTGGCCCACTTTGACGGTTGTCGCTTCGCCAGGGCGTTACTTCGCCGCGCGTGCGTGTGTGTGTGCACATGTGTTTGCTCTTCGTATTCGCAACATATTTGAATAGAGTTCGGCTCACCACACGTGGCCACATGTGCAATTCTGCGACCATGGTTATCCCGTGTAATTACGGCTTACGAGACTAGTGGCTATTGTGTGTACTCTTTATGTTGGCGATATTAATGGAGTAAGGCCCACCGCTGATTGTTGCATGTGAGCTCTGGCTCGGACGCATGAGACTATTTCGTCTGGGAATTCTGCGACCTAGATTTCCATGTGCAACTATTGCGTGTGAGGGTAGTGTTTATTGCGGTTACCTTTCATGTAGCATAATGAAGGGAGTTAAGCCCGCTGTTCGTGGTGGCTTGTGCTTGAGCTCAGGCTCGGATGAGACGGTATCATTTGGAAATTCTGCGATCTAAATTCCCCGTTGCGACTAACGCGTTCGAAGCTAGTGGTAATACCAACCTCGCCCACAACGTGCCCCTCTATAGGGCGATATATAGTTAAACCCTAATGCGGTTGTTAATCAACGTGCTTAGTACGAGTACCAAATGTAAGGCTTTATCTATCTCCTGTGGGGCTGTCTCCTTACGGTAGCTTGTACACATCTTTAACACTCTAAGCGAGTTATTCTCTCTACATTTTCTTGATACATGGTAGAGCAAGACCGCACTGTCGCGGCGTCACAAGAAGTTCCGGCATGGATGGGATTGTATCACCCGATAGGCCCGAAAACTATGCTACCCCGTGTAATTAAACACTTGTAAGGACACTCTAATTGTGTTGTTTTCTCTACATCTTCGTGACACATGGTAGAGCGAGACCGCTTTGACGCGGCGTATGAAGAAGCTCCGGCTTAGATGAGACCGTATCATTTGTTAGGCCTGCGAACAAAGCTACCCCGTGTAGTTTAACGCATGTAAGGCTATCTGAAACACGCGAACTGTGTTGTTTTCTCTTCATGTTCGTGATACATGGTAGAGCCATTCCGCTCTGACGCGGCGTATGCAAAACCCCGATTAGATAAGACCGTATCATAATATAGTAGGCATGCGAACCAAGCTACCCCGTGTAGTTGAATACCGTTGAGGCTAATGGCCCACGTGCCAAGTTTGTGCTAGGATTGACGTATAACTGTTAATCACTTGAACCTTGTCACTAGCAAGGTGGAATGCCCACCTGCTACGGTAGTACACATCAATAAAGCTATTGATTGTTGCAGAACCACGGTTATAAGACACGCGTTAAAACTAATAAGGCTCTTATGAAACCAACATGCAGACTCTATCTCGTCTCATGCGTTGGTGATACTAGTAAGCTTGCTGCGATGTTTACTCTTCACGTTCTTACTCATGAATGGAGTCGGGACCACCTCATATGGTTCCTTTATAGAGCGTAGGCTCTTGTGGTACTAGTAGTGAGATGGTTGCGATACTTGTTCTTCACGTTAGTACACGTAAATGAAGGCAAGCCCACCTGATGTGATTCCGTTAAAGACCATAAATCGTAAACATAATCACCTCTCGGTAGATACATATAGAGGCGACCCAGTCCACGGTTGTGATATGTCGTTTACACCCGTTGTACGCGCGCAACAAGTTGCTAAGGCAGCACGCGCTAGCCCCGATGGCCGTCCACGTCCCAATCGTGTAGGCGCTCCTCATGGACGCGGTAGCCGTATTGCAAGTTTACATGTCCCTTGTCGCCCTGACGGCGCTATCATAGGTGGCACTTAGAGCGCGTCCCTCTTCGCACCTAAACAATAGTAAGCCCCGTCCATCTCGCACCTATACGGGGCGATTGACAATAAGAACCATGCTTTCTTAAGGTGCTTACGGACACTTTCAATAGAGATGCCCGACTGCAGCCGCCAAACATGGATAATCATAAAGTTAACACGGTTTGACTTTGTTTCCCATGCGTGTCTTACCCCCACCGAATGGGCGTATATACATCAATGGCACTTTGAGTGCATAGTTCTCTCCTGTTCGTGTTACATGGGCGAGCCTGACCGCTGTGATGCGGCGTCTGAAGAGCTCCGGCTTAGATGAGACTTTATCATCGGGTATGCCTGCGACCCAGGCTACCCCGTATGATTAAACGCCTATGAGGCTCCGGGCCCTCGTGCCGGGTTAACTATGTTCCTTGTGTGCCATAATTGATGCATTATGTATAACATATGCTACTGCAAAGAACAATAATTCACACAAAAATATTGATTCATGTAGGACCACGAGTGTCCGACGTGCTTAACCGCTACGGCTCTTATGAGCCTGACTTTGAGCTTTTCTTGGTACCCGCACGACAAATTATAAGTATGCGCAATAGGAGTCGCTTGAAATTGTACATACTATTTGTACACGACTCTGGCTCCGCAGGGTTGGTAATTAGTTTTCAAATCGGTAGAATTCATTGTAACCTCTGTGATATTTCGCACACGACCTCTGACTCCGCCGATCTTGCTAAAATCTCATCGGTCAGTACACTCTGAGCCTACCCAACAAGTGAGTTGTCGTATCATGTCATGCATGATTGCATAGTGTAGTGCATAGAAATCGCGGAGTTTTCTGAGTGCAGTGGAAGTAAGTAGTACGAATTTGTGTTGTACTGCGCACTGGAACGGAGCGACAGAAAATGCCGGTTTTCTAGGCGCGTAGCACCAGGCTAAACGGCAACGACATGTGGGTCGGTCGCCATTCTCTCTCGAACAATAGTGACTGGCAATCTTGCCTCCCCCCCCCCCCCCCTCCCGCCTTGTGAACGATTGATCTATTTCGAGGTTACTAACGCTGGGCGACTGGCCCCAATTGTTTTTAGATGCGATAGCGCGAACAACAACGATACCCTTGTCTTGCAGGTTTGGTGAGGGAACAATGTGCGTCCTCCCTTGAAGGTTGCGTCACCCCGGCGGAACGCCACACCATACAACTCCATGTAACTACAACCCCTTGAAATCCCCCGGACGATTTAGGATGTGGAGCGTGGGGAGCACGTGCGGAGGTTGAAGTCAAGGGACACTGTTGTAAGTAATACCGCATACGTATTAGTTGCAAATAGCTACTGTAAGCTATTCTAGATATGATTAGTACATGTCTAGATCGGACATACCGATAAACTGTTTGACTCGGTACAGAGTTGTCGCTAGGCTACAGCTCTCACACTTCGGTTGTCCCGACACCACGCCTGTAGGCTGGTTGTCGCCGTAACTGTTCCGTTTGCGGGACTGTGACTGTAACTACGTTTGCGTAAGTTATCTTCCACACTAACTGTGTTTGCATGGTTCAATAGGTTATGGGCCCCCGCCTCACGTCACTCACGCGCGACAACATGGTTCGGCGGGTTGCGATCGACAGCTCTCCCGCAGAAGGCAAGTTTATCTAGAAAACCAGTACTTTCAACATGTAGTCGGCGGTATCGCCAGTATAAACTGCGATTTAAAACCCGCCACCACCCTTCTTAAGTCAGCCACTCGACGGCGATAGCCAGCCACCCACACCGACGCACTCGTCGTGTGTGGACAGGGTGCACACATGTCCAAGCTGGAGAACGGGGGGGTGCACTGTCGGGTGAATGCGCATCCACAAGTTGCACGCCAGCCGTAGCTTACCTTTTTTATTTTTATATTATCTTAGCCACTCAGCCGCTAGCGCAGCGCTCCACCTGTCCTGGCCTTGGCCTCGACTTGTGCCCCACACTAGGTGGAGGATACAAAGAATGTGCTCTGAGACACCCCGGGGCTACAAGCCGAGGGGTCGGCGGGCATCAGGCCGTCTCTTTGCATACCGCTGTTAGGCACGAGTCCGGCTAGCGGTTTTTACCGCTGCCTGTTTTTTATCCAGCTCTTTCTTTTTCGCCCTCTCTCGAAATGGCGCAGAAAACCCCGCATGTTTCACCTGTTGAGTCCCCTGACCCAGGCTCTCAGCAGAGCACTGTCGATACTACCCATGGTGTTCTCGAGCTGCTCCTTGTGCAAATGACGCGCCTTGAAGCGTATCTCGACTCGCGGTCGGCCGCCATTGCTGCTCTTCCTGCTGCGGGTGCTATATCGCACCCCCCTATCGCTCAGCGCCGCCACGATGCTCACCTCGGACACTTTCGGAACAGCCACGACGTGCACACCCTCCCCCTGCTTGTGCATCCCCAGCCTGTCTACGCCCCACATGACGCACAGTCAGCCTTGTCTGCTGCTACCGCTGCAACCCATGTTGGCGTCACCGCCGTCGCACAGCGCCGTCCCGATGCGCACCGCGAGCCCTCGCGTCCCGAACTCGTAGGTGAACACTTGCAACCACCCCCCCAATATCCCCCCGCTGATTCTGCCCTACACCGCGACCCATCGCGTCACGACATCGCGGTTGAACAAACCCCGCCACCCCCCCCCCCCCCCCCCCCCCCCCTACGCCCCCGTTGGATATGCCCCTCACCACCCCATACCTCTCATCCCGGAGGCGCCCTCTCACGGCGTCCCCCCCTCCCGTGACCACCCGCATTCGTACGCCCCGCCGCCTCCCATGGCCGGCCGCTCTCCCTTTCCCGGTGGCCCACCTCTTCCCTTCCATGGACAGCATTCTCCCCCAGCCCTGCGTGGCGACCACACCCCCCGTGGCCGTCGTCGCCCCACCGTTGACCCCATAGTCATCGGGCGACCGACACACGCAACCCCCGA
>JAPMLY010003252.1:0-24641 GCA_026401115.1 Tetraselmis chui | reverse complement strand
CTCAGGGGGAACCCATACCCTACAGATACACCAACCTTAAAACAGACGCACATACCCACAGTATCAAACACACACATACACCCCTCTCACAAACATCCAAACACGGTGCCCTCCTCGCCCGAGCCGCGAAAGCGGGTGCCGACTTCTCCTTCCACAAAAAACACTCAACCCTCACAAATATCCAGTTCACACACAAGCAAGAATTCATGTGGGGAGTCCACAACACCCGCCTCCTCACACACAACCCCACCCTTCGTTGCCCCATGTGTGGACAATTCACCAGCAACGGCCACATGGCCGGTAACTGCCACACCATGTCCGGCCTAAGACAGGACCGCCACAACAGCGCGCTACAGCTCCTCCTATCTCTCCTAGAACGCCACAACGGAGGTCGATGGGAGACTATCACTGCAGACTTCGGTAACAAACCCAACAAATCTTTCACCCACCCCACCCCCACCCACACCCCTCTCGACTGTCACCCCCCTCACCCCACCCACATGCCTACCCGCCTTGTTGCTGCTGACGAAGGTCTTTCTCTTGACTCCCTAACCTCGTGCCCCGCTATCCTCCCCCCCGAGATTCTTCCACCCGCACTACGTCCCCCGGCGCACAAACCCGATTTCATACGCATCCTCGAACCTCGATTCGTCGGTCACACCAACGGCCGCCGACGATACTCTTCTATTAAAAAATACAGATAGGGGAGTGGAAGTACTGCACCGACCACAACCTCTCACATACAGCCCACCTGATTAGGGACAAATACACACCCCTCGCAAATGCCATCCGCAACTACTGGCCAGTTACCGAAGTCGAAATCCTCCCCATTGTCATGAGCCGCACGGGCACACCGCACTCATCCACCATAGCAAGTCTCACCTCTCTCCTCACCCTCCGCACCGACCCTCCGGACAAACTCATCTCCAAAACACGACTCGTCACATCTCACATCCTTTCCACACTCCATGCGCACACCGTCCAATGGCTGCATTATCTCCTCCTTGTCTACCGCACCAAATCACGCACGACCTCTCGCCGCGCCTCCACATGAAGCACCTCCTCATGCCCTTCTTGCACACCACCCTCAACCCGCACCAGACCCTCCCCGGGGAGGAGTAAAACCCCCGACCACACTTGGAGAGGTTGGACATAGGTGGTTCACGGTCTAGCCCTGACTTGTAAGTTCCCTGTATGGCATAGTTGGGAGGGCCCAGAGACAGCAGCCGACGCATCCGGCTTTTGGTGAAAAACCGGCGCATACGGTACATGTTGTAAACAATTTCAATTTCAATTTCACGGCGCATACTAGTCATGTGATGGCTAGTGCCGGTGTCGGCCAACCACATCCACGTTTCCCCATCGCGCTCGAGCATGTGTCGAGCCTCGGAGAATGTCCTCGCAGGGGTGGCCGTCACGTCCATGACCGCCGGAAAAGCAACCGGGGAGTCCACTTGCGCAGAGTTACCTCCGGTGTTGTTAAACGGGCACTCGGACCTGCCATGGCCCTTCTTACCACAGCCATAGCAAACACCACGAAACAATCTCGCTCCGCCTCTGCCATATGAGGTACGACGAGTAGTCGCAGCTCCTTGAAGAGATTTCAGTTGGTCTTGGAGCTCGGAGACTTGCCGCTTCAAAAGTTCAGTCGTTGAGTCATCATGAGACGCTGCAAAAGCCGTAGGCGTTGGGGGCTCCGTTGTATGTGATTGCGCACGACTCTCGATGCGCATGCCCTTTTGACGAAGATCACGCTTGACGGTATCCATGCTGAGGTCGTGTACGTCCCACGTGTCGGTGATGGAGTGGTATTCGCTGCGCAGGCCCTTCACCAAGTACATGATGATACGCCGGTGGTGGACGACGTCCCCAACTCGGGCAAGCTGTCGTTGCAGTTGAACTAACCGGTTCATGTATTGAATGCCGCTCTCGCCGTCCACTTGCGGCGTCTCCAAGTCATGCAATAGTTCCGTACACCGGTAAATCGGTAAATACCATCGTCCTCATAATGATTGACTAACGCAGTCCATGCAGTGTGGCCGCAGGTTTTGTCATCCTCGCTAACATTCTCGATAATGGAAAGATCATCCTCCGGCGCCGGAGGATCAATGTGGAGTACATGTCGACTTGTTGTTGAGAGGAAGCGGCACCATCCGACGACAAAGCCGGAGCCCACTTTTGCATCAAGCCAAATGCACGGAAACGTTTCTTCCACACGTTAAAATCTCGTCTCTCCCCACTGAACCTGGGTAGTTTCACGGAGTCCATAGCCAGTACGTCGGATGCGCTCGCAAGAGCACCAGAAAATCAGGAAAAATGCCAACCAGAAAAGCACCAAGTACCGGTGAAGGGGCGGGCAACACGGCTCAGAAAAGGAGACGACAAAGGGCTGACCGAAGACGCAGTTGTACTCCCGGAGTTTATACAACCAAGGCGCAATCAGAAACGAGTCTTAGAAGGTCGGTCAAGTGACGTCGTACATGAGTGGTAGTACACTTGTGGTAAGATGCCTTTCCATAATTTCAGCCGGACCACTATAGGCTTTCACGAGAAAAGAAATTGGCGGGTGACAAGCTCCGGAAGCGAATAAAATTCCAGAAAGCGCCAAGCTATAACAAAGGAAAGCAAGCCAATCTTCACGTCACACGAGTCGGCTTTCGGGGGTTCAAGCCGGCTCCAAGCGACACAAACAAGTCGCTACCAGCCGGGTATCTAAGTAAAGCTAAAAACACAAGCAAGAGCCATCCACTTTGTGAGCCAGCCGCACCTCACGTATCGTGCGACACCACAAAGGTCTACCACTCTTCGAGAAGCAAGCTCTAGGTTCCAGTCAAGGGAAATGACTCCAGCAACTAGTAGCTAGAGGGCCCATAACCTGTCAAAGTTGAGGGGGCGATAAGGAATGCTTACACTCGGTGAGTGACACTGCATGTCATCTCACCCTCAGCAAGTGCCTAGCACTTGCCTATCACAGGACACGCACTCACCTTGTGGTGAGCACACGTCAACGTATATTCTGAGCCCTTAGATGATATCTAACGCTCACCAACTTGCCACCATCAGCAACTTAATCCTCTCTATTGCTGATTGGCTTATCATCTTATAGTGCTGAGTCACAGCCGTACTATCACGATGCTACTTGACCAACATTGCTGTGTAGCAACTTGATTACCACACAAACTATGTCGCGCAACAGAAATAGGTGTCGGATGCGGGGGCCGTTAAGGGTGGTGACCGCGCGGCCGTCGGGAGTGCATAGTATGGTGGTGTCGTGTAGTGATGGGTGTGTGTGTGTGGCGAATTTACCGGTAGGGAGCATGTCGAGGTCGGGGTGGATGAGGTCGTGGTTGAATGTTATTAGGGGGTGTGGCCAGGGAGGGGGTCCGGGTTTTGGCAGAATGGGTGAGGTGGAGGGGACAAAACCGGAGTTAAATGCAGTGAGGGCGGTGGGGCCGGAGGGGGTCTCACTGATGGTGTCGTGGAGTTGTAGGCATGGTGCCCACTGGACCTCGTGGAGGCGGGTGAGGTCGTTTTTTGTCCGCGGGCACACCAGCCGCACTGCCATGTGGCGGGTCCCTGAGCTGGGCGGCATTGGGAGTGGACGGCAAAGTGCGGGCATGTGCAGCATGTGGAGGTGGGTTCTGTGTGCAGTGGGTCGTGACATATGAAGCATGCGGCGGGGGAGGGGGTGGGGAGGCATACCGATGTGGGGGTGGAGGAGATGAGGCGGAAGCCGTCGTCTAGTTGGAGTTGTGTGTCCCATTCCGTGAGGTGTTCCGGGGCCCATTCAACCATGTATTGAGTTTGGCCGTATTCTGTGTCCTTGTGTTTAGAAATGATGCGCGTAACGTCGCAGGGGGGGTAGTGGTGGTCTGAGGGGGTGAGGTATTGAAATTGAAATTGGAATTGTTTACAACATGTACCGTATGCGCCGGTTTTTCACCAAAAGCCGGATGCGTCGGCTGCTGTCTCTGGGCCCTCCCAACTATGCCATACAAGGAACTTACAAGTCAGGGCTAGACCGTGAACCATCTATGTCCAACCTCTCCAAGTGTGGTCGGGGGTTTTACTCTCCCCCGGGGAGGGTCTGAAGCGGGTTAAAGGTGGTGTGCAGGAATGGCTTGGGGAGGTGCGTTATGCGGAGGCTCGGCGAGTGGTTGTGCGTGATTTGGTGCGGTAGACAAGGAGGAGATAATGCAGCCATTGGACGGTGTGCGCATGGAGTGTGGAAAGGATGCGAGATGTGTCGAGTCGTGCTTTGGATATGAGTTTGTCAGGAGGGTCGGTGCGGAGGGTGAGGAGAGAGGTGAGACTTGCGATGGTGGATGAGTGCGGTGTGCCCGTGCGGCTCATGAATATGGGTAGGATGTCGACTTCGGTACCTGGCCAGTGGTTTCGGATGGCATTTGCGAGGGGTGTGTATTTGTCCCTAATCAAGCGGGCTGTGTGTGAGAGGTTGTGGTCGGTGCAGTACTTCCACTCCCCTATCTGTATTTTCCTGATAGATGAGTATCGGCGGCGGCCGTTGTTGTGACCGACGAAGCGAGGTTCGAGGAGGCGTATGAAATCGGGTTTGTGCGCCGGGGGACGGAGTGCAGGCGGGAGGATTTCGGGGGGGAGGATAGCGGGGCACGAGTGTTGTAAGTAATACCGCATACGTATTAGTTGCAGATAGCTACTGTAAGCTACTCTAGATATGATTAGTACATGTCTAGATCGGACATACCGATAAACTGTTTGACTCGGTACAGAGCTGTCGCTAGGCTACAGCTCTCACACTTCTGTTGTCCCGACACCACGCCTGTAGGCTGGTTGTCGCCTTAACTGTTCCGTTTGCGGGACTGTGACTGTAACTACGTTTGCGTACGTTATCTTCCACACTAACTGTGTTTGCATGGTTCAATAGGTTATGGGCCCCCGCCTCACGTCACTCACGCGCGACAACCTGGTTCGGCGAGCTGCGATCGACAGCTCTCCCGCAGAAGGCAAGTTTCTTTAGACACCTAGTACTTTCAACCTGTAGTCGGCGGTATCGCCAGTATAAACTGCGATTTTTAAAACCCGCCACCACCCTCTTAAGCCAGCCACCCGCCGGAGATAGCCAGCCAACCACACCGACGCACTCGTCGTGTGTGGACAGGGTGCACACAGGTCCAAGCTGGAGAACGGGGGGGTGCACTGTCGGGTGAATACGCATCCACAGGTCGCACGCCAGCCGTAGCTTACCTTTTATTTCTATTTTTATACTAGCCTCGCGCATCAGCCACCTCGCGCAGCGCTCCACCTGTCCTGGCCTTGGCCTCGACTTGTGCCCCACACTGGGTGGAGGATACAGAAAAGGTGCTCTGAGACACCCCGGGGCTACAGGCCGAGGGGTCGGCGGGCATCAGGCCGTCTCTTAGCATACCGCTGTTAGGCACAAGTCCGGCTAGCGGTTTTTACCGCTGCCTGTTTTTTCCTTCAGCTCTTTCTTTTTTTTCCCTCTGTCGAAATGGAGCAGAAAAACCCGCCTGATTCACCTGCTGCTTCCCCTGAGTCAGGCTCTCACCAGAGCACCCTCGATCACCCCCCCGATACTCTCGCGCTGCTCGTTGCGCAAGTGGCGAGCTTAACTGCTCGTGTCGACTCGCAGTCGGCCGTGGGTGCTGTCGCTGCTGCGGGTGCTAATCCGCACCCCCCTGTAGCTCAGCGCCGCCACGATGCCCCACTCGAACCCGTCCGGCACAGCCACGACGGTCACACCCTCCACCTGAGTGACCATACCCAGCCTGGTTTCGTAACACCGGACGCAGAAACACTCTTTCCTGCTGCAGCCCCTGTTACCGACCCCACAGTCGCACAGCGCCGCCACGATGCGCCCCGCGAGCCCGCGCGTGCCGAGGCGCACTACGACCCCTCGCGTCACGCCATCCGGGTTGATCACCTCCCACCACCTCCCCCCTTCCCCCACGCCGGATACGCCCTTCACCACCCCGGCCCCCAAATCACGGAGGCGCCCTCTCATCTTATCCCCCCCTACCGTGACCACCCGCACTCGTACGGCCCGCCGCGTCCCATGGCCGGCCGCTCTCCCTTTCCCGGTGGCCCACCTCCTCCCTTTCATGGCCGACACTCTCCCCCACTCCAACATGGCGACCCCAACCCCCGGGGCCGTCGTCGCCCCACTATCGACCCGGTGGTCATCAACCGGGCGGCACACGAAGCCCCCGGCTTCGACAAGGACGCCCTCAACCGGTCCATGAAGATGTCGGTCCCCGTCATGTGCCCGACCACGGACTTCAAGCAATGGAAGAGGACCTTCCTTAATTTCCTCTCCATCAAGGCCGCATACCTCATTCCTCAGCTGGCCATCCGCGACTCCGGCGTCTGGCTCGACGAACAAGCGCAACACTACGCCTACACGCTGCTCCTCCATGCAGCCAGCGCGAATAAGCGCGCTGACCAAGCCATGAAATGCATTTCTCCAGCACGCCCAGACTGCGCCGCCGCCGCGTGGGACATCCTTTGTGAACGCCTTGACTGTCGGTCTTTTGCTCGCTCCTTGTCCCTCTTGGACAATCTCACGGTCAGACAGCGCCCCGGTCAGTCACTCAGTGACTATGTCCACTACATGCGCCAGACCTTTGACGAGTACAACGACACATGCCAGTTGGCTGATGGCTCCGTTGCCATCCACCCCCACCACCTCGGTCTCCTCATGCTGCGCGGCATTTCTAGCAGCGGCCCACACGGTCAGGCGAAGCAATGCGTCATCAACGCCTTCGACACGGACTACATCATGTCGGCTGATGAAGTTATGGCGAGCATTCTACACCTTGCGCACAACATGGAAGACAACCCTGCTCCGGACGCAACCGCTCCGGACATATCACCTCCTCCCATCTCCGCGTTCGTCGCTGCGGGCCGCGGCTCGCACAGCGGTCGAGGCCCACCACACCGTAACCCTCGCGGCCAACGACCCAACAAGTGTGGCGTTTGTGGCAGCCTCCACCATCTCATGTCCGCGTGCAATGCCACTGATGACGCTATTCTTAAGTGGAATCTTGCCAAGCGTAGGCTGACAGTCCAGAAGTACGGCGCCGCCGACGGCACCCCCTCTGCTCACGCTGCGCTGCTGAGCGACGTCCCTGCCGACGACGCCCCCGCCGATGACACCGATTGCCTACCCACCTTCGCAGACTGCGTTGATGACGACGCTGACGACGAGGTGAGTGTCCCATTCAGCTCTGTGGCATTCTCCTCTTCCCTCGCCCCGGGTCGTAATCTGTCACAGTTTTGGGTCGTTGATTCCGCCTGCTCGATTAACCTCACTGCGTTCCGAGATGACTTCGTGAAATTCACGCCCCCCTCCACTCCCTCTCGCGTGGGCGGTGTCGGCGTTGACGTTAAGGGCAGTGGCTCAGTGCGACTTTCTGTCAGACTTGCCTCTGGCCAGCTAATTCACCGCACTGTGTATGCACTCTACACCCCTGACCTGTCATCTCGTTCAGCACAGCGTATCGGCAGACTCCTTAGTGTCAGCTGGATGCAAACTCACAGCGGTTGTGAATTCATATTCCCCTCCAACTCTGACACTGGTTTGCTTTTGGTACCCACAGGCATGGGTATGCTAGAACCGTCCGGAAACGGTCTCTACCTCCTTCCCCACCAGCCGGCCCTCCCTTCCAGCCCATCCGCCCCGCCGGCACTTGACCCCTCCCCTCAGGTTGCCCTTACTGCCCAGTGTGATCCCGTCCTATGGCACCGTCGATATGGCCACCTCAACATGCAAAGCCTTCAGGCCCAACACACTCACGGTGTCCCGACTAGCCCTGTGTTAACTAGCGCTGTAACCAAAGTTTCGTGCGACTCTTGTCTCCTTCACAAAGCCACAGCTGCACCACGCAACACAGCCGCTTGCGCGAAGCCATCCCACCCCCTCCTCAACCTGTCCGCTGACCTCTGGGGCCCGGTCAATGTCCCCTCCCCACATGGCCTCCGCTACTGCTTACTCGTCATCGACCACCACACCAACTACATGTGGGTGCGGTTCCTTAAGTCTAAAGACGACGCATGTTCGGAATTGGAAACCATCCTCTTGGACATCAAACACCTGCATGCCCGCCATCACTCCCAGACGGGCGCGTTCGCACCGGTCCTCAAATTTGACTCTGACTCTGTGTTTGAAGCTGCTGTCACTCGCCAGATGTGCGCACACCTCGGCGTCGGGGTACAGTTCTCTGCCCCATACGCCCACCACATGCTCGGCAAGGCCGAACGTCCCTGGCGCACCATCCGGGACAATGCATCGGCGATGCTCCACAACATGGCCGTTCCCAACTCCATGTGGTCGTGTGCTGTCAGCACTGTTGTATACCTTCGCAACCGCACGTACAGTCGCTCGGTCGGACCTACTGGGGGCGTCCCCCTCACACTCCTTACGTCGTCGGTGCCCAACGCCTCCAAGTTCCGCGTCTTCGGCTGCGCCGTTTTCGCCAAGGTCCCCGACAAACAACGTCGGAAACTCAGTGAAAAAGCATTTCGCGGCGTCATGGTGGGCTATCCCCCTGACGCACCCGGGTATCGTGTCTACAATCCGGAAACGCGTCGCATCACCACTTCCGTACATGTTGTCTTTCAGGAAGACACCCCAGGCTTCGACACACAACCCTCCGTCGACTCGGCCATCACCGACTCTTCGGACGACGTACCCGCAGACTCACCCCTATCCCACCCAATTGACCTCACATCACCCACACCCCTACCCCCCCCGCCAACACCTCGCCATGCTCGGCTCCGCTCCCACCCCATTCGCTACGGCGATATGGTTGCCCACCTGTCCGACTACCCACCCACACTCGTAACGGCGTGTTGTGATCCTGAACAAGGAAAAGCTCAAGAGGACATCTTTGAGCACCCTCACGTCCCCGACCTTGTCACTGGTCCCCCACACACACCTGCCGGCACGTCCCCTACTGCCATCGCCCTCCTCTCCGCCCGAGAGTGTGTGGAACCAAAATCCTACCGAGCTGCACTGGACAGCGCCCAAGCCACCCAATGGCAAGCCGCTATGCAACAGGAGTATTCCTCCCTCATCAGCAACGGCACGTGGGACCTTGTGGACCTCCCCCCCGGCCGCATGGTCGTTAACAGCATGTGGATCTTTAAAGTCAAGTCGGATACAGCCGGCGACGTCTCCCGCTTCAAAGCGCGGTTCGTCGCCAAGGGGTGCAGTCAACGCGCTGGACTGGACTACACGGAGACCTTCTCCCCGGTCATCCGCATGGCCAGCCTGCGTCTCTTCCTAACCATTGCAGCCGCCCGCGACCTTGAACTCTGCCAACTGGACATCGACACAGCGTTTCTCTACGCCCCCATCCGGGAGGATGTGTACATCCGCCAGCCCCTCGGCTTCACCGATGGAACGTCCAAGGTTTGTCACCTCAAGCGTTGCCTCTACGGCCTTAAGCAGTCCCCCCGCGAGTTCAACATGCTACTTCGTGCGTGGCTCGTCGACCATGGATGGCAACAATGCGTTTCTGACCCGTGCATCTACATCTACCGCGCCGGCCACGTCTTCGCCATGATCGCCCTGTACGTCGATGACATTCCCGCGGCCTGCAATGATGCCACCTGGCTCGCATCGTTCAAAGCCCAACTCGGCACACGGTTCAAAATCAAGGACCTAGGCGACCTCTCCCAACTCCTCGGCATGCACATTACCCGCGATCGCTCCACGCGCACAATCTCGCTGGACCAGTCCAAGTACCTGCGCGACATCCTCGCCAAGTACGGCATGTCTGACTCTAAGCCGTCGTCCCTTCCGATGGACCCAGGCTTCCTCGCCGGCCTTACACACTTGAACTCGCCTTCTCTCACAGGAGTGGCCAAGGACGTCTACCCAAGCCTCCTGGGCAGCCTTCAGTACGCCGCCGTTTGTACCCGCCCCGATGTCTCCACGGCATTGAGCATCCTCGGCTCTGCCCAAGCCTCGCCCACCGAGGCACACTTGCAGGCTCTGAAAAAGGTCCTCCGCTACCTCCATGGCACCATCAACATGCGCCTGACGTTGGGGGGGGGCATGGACCACAGTCTCCAACTCACAGGCTTTGCCGACGCTGATTGGGCCAACGACAGCAGCACCCGCAAGTCTCGCTCGGGCTATCTCTTCACCCTCGGACGCGGGCCAATCAGTTACAAGTCCAAACAACAGACTTGTGTGGCTCAATCCACGTGTGAAGCCGAGTACTACTCTGCGGCTGACGCCACCAAGGAGGGACTCCACCTCCGACAACTCCTGGGGGAAATCTTCGACTCCCCCATCACCGAAACCACCACCATCTGGGAGGACAACCAAAGCGCCATTGCATACTCCCAGAATGCCTTGGTCAGCGAGAAGACTAAACACATCGGCCTGAAGTGGCACTTTCTCAAAGACCACGTGGAGCAAGGGACCATCAAGTTGAGGTACCTCCCCACTGACCAGATGGTGGCTGACATGCTCACCAAACCCCTCCCAGGACCTGCACTAGCACGACACCGAAGTGCGATCCTTGGAGGACAAGACCCAATGCAACGCTTCATCCCGTAGCTACCTTCAGGGGGAGTGTTGTAAGTAATACCGCATACGTATTAGTTGCAGATAGCTACTGTAAGCTACTCTAGATATGATTAGTACATGTCTAGATCGGACATACCGATAAACTGTTTGACTCGGTACAGAGCTGTCGCTAGGCTACAGCTCTCACACTTCTGTTGTCCCGACACCACGCCTGTAGGCTGGTTGTCGCCTTAACTGTTCCGTTTGCGGGACTGTGACTGTAACTACGTTTGCGTACGTTATCTTCCACACTAACTGTGTTTGCATGGTTCAATAACGAGGTTAGGGAGTCGGGCGAGAGACCTTCGTCTGCATCAACAAGGCGGGTGGGCATGTGGGTGGGGTGTGGGGGGTGACAGTCAAGAGGGGTGTAGGTGGGGGTGGGGCGGGTGAAAGACTTGATTGGTTTGTTACCGAAGTCTGCAGTGATAGTCTCCCATCGACCTCCGTTGTGGCGTTCCAGGAGGGATAGTAGGAGTTGGAGCGCGCTGTTGTGACGGTCCTGTCTTAGGCCAGACATGGATGGGCAGTTACCGGCCATGTGGCCGTTGCTGGTGAATTGTCCACACATGGGACAGCGCATGGTGGGGTTGTGTGTGAGGAGGCGGGTGTTGTGGACGCCCCATATGAATTCTTGTTTGTGGGTGAATTGGGTGTTGGTGAGTGTTGTGAGTTTTTTGTGGAAGGTGAAGTCGGCGCCGTCTGCCGCGGCGCGGGCGAGGAGGGCGCCGTGTTTGGATGTTTGTGAGAGGGGTGTAAGTGTGTGCTTGCAGCTGTGGGTGTGTGCGTCGGCTTTGAGGTTTGTGTATATGTAGGGTATGGGTTCCCCTTGAGTCTGTGGTATGAGGGTGTAAGGCCAGGTCCAGTGACCAATGGACACGTCCGAGCCTGTGTTGTATGTGGTGTTTGGTGGTTGACCATCTGCTACTTGGTTAGCGAGTGCGTCTGCGAGGTCGTTGCCGAGTGAGTGGTTGTGTGCTTTAATTTTGCCGAGATGTGTGCGGATGCCTGCGTCGCAGCGGGTTATGATGGTGCGTGTGATGGAGAGGAGTGTGTCGCGGTGGATGTTGTGCTTATAAGCGGAGGGGCAGTTAAGGTATCCTTGTATGAGACGGAGGGAGCACGCACTGTCAGTTAGGAGGTGGGTATGGCCTAGTTGGAGGCCTATGTCAATGCCAGCTAGTTCGGCTCGATTGATAGTATGGGAGGGAGGGGTAGAGGTCACCAGGATTTTGATGTTGGTGTCCGAGGCTGGGTGGGTGGCTGCCGCCCCGAGAGGGGAGCTGCCTCCTTTTTTCGAGCCGTCTGTGTATACGAAGTCCTGCCAGTTCCAAGCAAGAGTTCCTCTGGTGGGGGAGTATGTTAGTCGTGTGCGTTCTTGGAGGGGGTAGGTAAGGGGGTGAGTGGGGTTGGGGGGGAAATGGTATATGCCTGCGGAGTGAGGTGAGTAGGAGTCGGTGAGGTGTGGAGGTGGGATGGTGATGGTGGGGCTTGGGAGGTGTGTGTCGTATATAGACTCGAGGGTGTTGTGGAGTGCGGTCATGGCTGTGTGTGAGGGTAGGGTGGGGAGTGCGAGGGAGTTAGCGACGAGGTAGATGTCGACCATCCAGCGTGTGCCGAAAGGGGTAGGGGTGGGGTGGCCTGTGTGTTGGTCGGGGGGTAAGAAGGTGTTCGCGTCGTTGGGAAGGGTGTATAGGTGATGTGTGTAGGGGGAGTTGATATATTTGGAGTGGCGGTATGGTGTGTGTTCCCAACGGGGGAGTATGAGGATGGTAGCGCTGGGGGTGTGTGAGGCTGTGAGGTGTGCGCTGGTGATTGCATGTTCCATGGCTCGGCGCATGCATTCGTGGTCGTATTCGGGGTTGGCGATGTTGGTGCCTTGCCATGTGTGTGGGGCATTACTGCCGCTGGATGAGAAGACTATGTCTTCGGGGTAGAGTGAGTGGTAGGTGTGCGAGTGGAGTGATTTATTGAGGGGGTCTGAGTAGAGTTCTGTCTGGATGTGGAATGTGTGACGGAGGGCCGAGAGGAGGTCCTCTCTGGTGGCCCATCTGTTGCGGGTGGTGGTGGCGGGTGTAGGAGAGTGGATTTCTGAGCGGGAGCCTAGTCGAGTGAGGAGGTTGTAGACCTCCTCTTCGAATGTATGATCGGAGAGGTCGGGGCGAAAGAGTTGGTATAGGTGGCGGACGCGGGGGCCGTTAAGGGTGGTGACTGCGCGGCCGTCGGGAGTGCAGAGTATCGTGGTATCGTGAAGTGAGGGGTGTGTGTGGATGGTGAATGTACCGGTAGGGAGCATGTCGAGGTCAGGGTTGATGGGGTTGTGGTTGAATGTGATAAGGCGATGTGTCCAAGGAGGGGGTCCGGGTTCTGGCAGAATGGGTGTGGTGGAGGGGACAAAGCCGGAGTTAAATGCGGTGAGGGCGGTGGGGCCGGAGGGGGTCTCACTGATGGTGTCGTGTAGTTGAAGGCAAGGCGCCCACTGGACCTCGTGGAGACGGGTGAGGTCGTGTTGTTTGCCGCGAGCGCACCAGTCGCATTGCCATGTGGCGGGGCCTAAGGCAGGGCGGCATTGGGAATGGACGGCAAAGTGCGGGCATGTGCTGCAGGTGGAGGTGGGTTCTAAGTGCAGAGGGTTGTGACATATGGAGCAATCGGCGGGGGTGGGGGTGGGTAGGTTTACCGAGGTGGGGGTGGAAGAGATGAGTCGGAAGCCGTCGTCCAGTTGGAGTTGTATATCCCATTCCGTGAGGTGTTCCGGGGCCCATTCGACCATGTATTGGGTTTGTCCGTATTCTGTGTCTTTGTGTTTGGAGATGATGCGCGTCACGTCGCAGGGGGGGAAATGGTGGTCTGAGGGGGTGAGGTATTCTGTGTCTATGTGCGTGATGGGTGCAGTGGGGGTGTAGGTGTTGGTGCGGGAGGAGTGGGTAAAGGGGGAGAGGGTGTGAGGAGGGCGGGGGAGGTGTGAAGTGAGGAGGGGAACCCATGAGGGGTGGAGAGTGGTGGGGGGGGATGCTTGTTTGGGGTTGAGGTTTGTGACGGGGAGGCGGTTGTGGACAGTGTCGGAGGGTTCGGTGAGGACTGCGGCGAGAAGGCGAATTGGGATAGAGAGGGAGGTGTTGGACCCCGTGAGTTTGGAGATGGACTGGCAGGATTTGAGGATGAAGGAGGAAGGGGTGGCGCGGAGGAGAACTTGTGACCATTCGGTTATGTGATTTTGCCAGAGGGGGTTAAGACGGGGAAGGAGGGAGGTGTGTGTCTTGCGGGGTGAGAATTCGCGGTATGCTTGTTTGTATGTGTGTGGGTCTGTGATATGTGTGGCTCTGTCTCTGAGTGATGTAAGGAGCGCGGCGTCCTGGCTGGTGAAGTGGGTGCGGATTGTGGAGGCAATGGGGTTGGTGAGGGAGAGGGGAGGGATGTTGTGAAACATGGTTCCGGCGTCGCGTTGGGCGCGCACTAGGCATCTGAGCGTGGGAGTATGTTGTGGAGATGTTGTGTATGTGGGCTCTGGCCATGTGGCCCCTATAACCGGGGGAGTTCAGGATTTTGTGGAGGTGGCAGACAGTGAGTTGTGCGGCATGTGCTTTGAGGGAGGGGAGGCCATAGCCGAGGTCGGAGGTGGGCCGGTGGAGGGCGGTGCGGGGGAGGTTACGTACTGAGGAGACGGCGGAGCGGAGGGCGCGGCATATTTGACCTTCGAGGGTGTCCAATTGGGAGTCGCTGAAGAGGCCGAGTTGGAGGGTGAAGTGTTTGCCGAGTAGGAGTCCACGGATGACGCGAATTCTGCGGGACTGGGTTAGTAGGGAGGAGGAGAGGGCGTTGATGAGGGATGTGGTAGTGCGTTTGAGTTCGTGCCAGTGTTTAGTGAAGGTGAGGGAGGTGTTGAGTTCGACCCCAAGGACGCGGTATGTGTCCGAGGGGCCTATGGAGGGGATGGGTGCCGGGGTGGAGTTGATGGTGATGAACTGTGTTTGGAGGCGGGATGTGAGGAGGGTGATGTTGGCAAGGGAGAGGGCGTTGCCTGTGCGCCAAAGGGCTCCGGTAATGCAGCATTTTCGGATGTTGACGGTCATACCTGTGTAGGCGCTGAAGAGGGAGAGTTTCCTTAGTTGGATGGCCATGTTTGGGGTCGAGCCCGTGGCTAGGCTGAGGTCGTCGGCGAATCCGTGTCCGGGGTATGTGGCTGTGGGTTCTGTTGGGTCGACGTTAGTGGCGGGGGGTCCTGGGCGATAGCCCCGGCTACCCACAGTGAGCCAGCGGAGAAAGGGTTCAAGGAATAGGGTAAATAGGAACGGGGAGAGGGTGTCGCCCTGTAGGGTACCTCGATTTATGTCTATGGAGGGGGTGGGACCGTATGGGGTAATGTAGTCTGTGGATGAGACTCCGTAGAGGTGTTCGCATGTATCTACAAAAGTGGAGGGCATACCGAGTTGTCTCATGTGTTTGAACATGATGCGGTGGTCTGCTGCGTTGAAGGCGCCCTTGAAGTCCGCGTACATGACGTAGATGTCCTTTTTGTGGAGTTTAGCGTCCTCCATGGCCATGATTATGGAGGAGAGGGCGTCGTGGATGCTGCGTTGTTGTCGAAAGCCGTCTTGTTGGTCGCTGAGGATGCCGTGGGTTTCGGCGTATTTCGAGCCTGCGTCTTTGATTAGTGCGGTCCATAGCTTAAGAAGGTTATTCATGAGGGCGATGGGGCGGTAGTCGTCAAGGAGGGTGGGGTCACCTTTTTTATGTAGTAGGCATGTTGTGCTATGGCACCATTCAGGGGGTGTGTAGGATTTGTGGGCGAGTAGGGATAGGAGAGAGTAGAGGGCGGAGCGGGTCTCCGGGGGTAGGAACTTGAGAATTTCGTTGGGGATACCGTCGGGGCCTGGGGCTTTGCCTGTGCCTAGCGAGTTGAGGGTTTTATCAAATGTATCGCGGGTAATCATGTCGGCGAGAGTGAGTGTGGGGTCCCCTCGGGGTTTGATGGTGTAGTTGTCGGGGTTGTCAGGGTGTTCCCAGGGGGGTACGGGTAGGTCGGGCGGGGTGGCTCGCGTGAGTTCGGTGGTGAAGTGGGAGTGGACCGCCTCAATGACGGCTGAGGGGGAGGA
This sequence comes from Tetraselmis chui, assembly GCA_026401115.1. NCBI lineage: Eukaryota > Viridiplantae > Chlorophyta > Chlorodendrophyceae > Chlorodendrales > Chlorodendraceae > Tetraselmis > Tetraselmis chui. The sequence goes on along the minus strand of JAPMLY010003252.1, from coordinate 8,966 downwards.
AGCTGTGGTTTTATCGGGCTTGGTAATGCGGTGGAGAGTTGAAGTTGCGGTGGTCGCCGGGAGGAGGCCACTTTTAATTTTTAAGCGGCGGTGGGAGGATTTTGGGGAGGCGTCGTAGGCAGTATTGGTGCGGGTTTTAATCTTTTGGAGTATGTCCGTGGTGGTTGTTCGGAGTAGTAGGCGTATGCGTGCTTGGCATTGGTGATGGATATCGGTAGGGGAAAGATAGTCAGAGGTTTGTAGGAGGGTTTGGGCTAGGGGTAGGGGGCCGCTGTTGGTGCTACATTTGCGGAGTTTGCGTGTTTTTTTAGATAGCCAAGTGGGGTTAGTGGACGAGGTAGTGGGGCGGGGTTTCTTCGGGGGTAGGAGGGGCCATATGGTGGCTGCGTGGTCCATATGTTGGGAGAGAAGTGCAGTAAATCTCGAGGCTAGGGTGTCGAGGGTATCGGGAGAGGCCATGGAAGGGGTTGTATTGAGAATCTCTGCGTGGAGGGAGGCCGTGTGGTTGATAAGGGAGGGTGTGCTACGTTGGTATGATGTAATGTGGTGCGGTTGTAGTGGGAGTTTGAAGGTGAGTTTGCGGGTGGTGTGGTGAGTGCGAGGTGGGTTGTGGGCCGAGGGTGGACGAGCGATTAGGGAGGAGGGGGCAGGAATAACTAGGTATATCGCCGAGTGGTCGGAAAAGTGTGAGGGAGAGGTAAAAATCGAGCATGCAGGCGGGTTGAGGCTGAGGGGGGAGGGAGGAGGGGTGAGCCAGTGGTCGAGGCAGCCTCAGGGGGGTGAGGTATTCTGTGTCTATGTGTGCGGTGGGTGCAGTGGGGGTGGAGTGTTTGGTGCGGGAGGTGTAGATGCCGGATGAGAGGGTGGGGGGGGAGCGGGGAAGGTGTGGGGAGAGGAGGGGAACCCATGAGGGGTGGGCAGTGGTGGGGGGGATGCTTGCTTGTGGGTGAGGCTTGTGATGGGGATGCGGTTGTGGATAGTATTGGAAGGTTCGGTAAGGATTGCGGCGAGGAGGCGAGTGGGGATTGAAAGTGGGGTGCTGGACCCCGTGAGATTGGAGATGGATTTGCAGGATTTGAGTATGAAGTAATGAAGGAGGAGGGGGTGGCGCGGAGGAGGACTTGTGGCCATGTGGTTATGTTGTTTTTCCAGAGGGGGATGAGTCGGGGGAGGAGGGAGGCTTGTGTTTTGCGGGGAGAGAAATCCCAGTAGGCTTGCTTATATGTGTGAGGGTCGGTGATGTGTGTGGCTTTGGCTCGGAGTGAGACAAGGAGGGTGTTGTCTTGTGTGGTGAAGTGGGTGCGGAGTTTAGAGGCGATAGGGTTGGTGAGGGAGAGTGGAGGGATGTTGTGGAATAAGGTGCCCGCATCGCGCTGAGCCCTTACTAAACATTTGAGTGTGGGTGGGGTGTAGGAGGCTGACATGATGGATTCCATGGGCCAGTGGGAGTACGTGGTGGATATGGTGCGGATGTGTGCGCGGGCCATGTGGCCTCGATAGCCTGAGTTGTTCATGATTTTATGTAGGTGGCAGACAGTGAATTGTGCGGCGTGGGCTTTGAGGGAGGGGAGTCCGCATCCTAGGTCGGAGGTAGGGCGGTAGAGGGCGTTGCGGGGAAGGTAACGTACCGAGGAGACGGCGGAGCGGAGTGCGCGGCATATTTTTCCTTCGAGGGTGTCGAGTTGGGAGTCGGTGAAGAAGCCGAGCTGGAGGGTGCAGTGTTTGCCGATGAGGAGTCCACGGATGACCCTGATTCTGCGGGATTGTGTTAGTGAGAAGGTGGATAGGGAGGTGATGAGGGATGCGGTAGTACGTTTTAGTTCGTTCCAGTGTTTGGTGAAGGTGAGGGAGGTGTTAAGTTTTACCCCGAGGACGCGGTATGTGTCCGAGGGGCCAATGGAGGGGATGGGGGCCGGGATGGAGTTGATGGTGATGAACTGAGTTTGTAGGCGGGATGCGAGGAGGGCAGTGTTGGCAAGGGTGAGGGCGTTGCCTGAGCGCCAAAGGGCGCCGGTGATGCAGCATTTTCGGATGTTGACGGTCATACTCGTGTAGGCGTTGAAGAGGGAGAGTTTCCTGAGTTGGATGACCATGTTGGGGGTCGAGCCCGTGGCGAGGCTGAGGTCGTCAGCGAAGCCGTGTCTTGGGTATGTGGCTGTGGGTTCTGTGGGGTCGACGTTAGTGGCAGGAGGGCCTGGGCGATAGCCCCGGCTTCCCACCGTGAGCCATCGAAGGAAGGGTTCAAGGAGGAGTGTAAATCGAAATGGAGAGAGGGTGTCTCCCTGTAGGGTTCCGCGATTTATGTCGATGGAGGGGGTGGGGCCATGTGGAGTAATGTAGTCGGTGGTTGAGACCCCGTAGAGGTGTTCGCATGTCTCGACAAAGGTGGAGGGCATACCGAGTTGGCGCTTGTGTTTGAACATGATGTGGTGGTCCGCGGCGTTGAACGCGCCTTTGAAGTCCGCGTACATGATGTAGATATCTTTGTTGTGGATTTTCGCGTCTTCCATCATCATGATAATGGACGAAAGGGCGTCGTGGATGCTGCGGTGTTGTCGTAATCCGTCTTGTTGGTCACTGAGAATGCCGTGGGTTTCGGCGTATCTCGAGCCTGCATCTTTGATTAGTGCGGTCCATAGTTTAAGGAGGTTATTCATGAGGGCGATAGGGCGGTAGTTGTCGAGGAGGGTGGGGTCACCTTTTTTATGTAGCATGCTTGTTGTGATGTGGCACCAGTCAGGTGGGGTGTAGGACTTGTTGGCGAGGAGGGAGAGGAGAGAGAAGAGGGCGGAGCGGGTCGCCGGTGGTAAGAATTTGATTATTTCATTGGGGCTACCGTCGGGGCCGGGGGCTTTGCCTGTGCCTAGAGAGTTAAGGGTTTTATCGAACGTGTCGCGGGTTATCATGTCGGCGAGGGTAAGAGAGGAGTCTCCACGGGGTTCGATGGTAAAGTTGTCGGGGTTGTCCGGGAGTTCCCACGGGGGGATGGGCAGTTCGTGAGGGGTGGCGCAGCTGAGTTCGGTGGCGAAGTGAGAGTGTACCGCTTCTAGGACGTCGAAGGGAGAGGATGCGGTAGTTTTATCGGGTTTGGTAATGCGGTGGAGGGTCGAGGTGGCGCTGGTGGGGGGTAGGAGGCCGCTTTTAATTTTCAATAGGCGGTGGGAGGATTTAGGGCAGGTGTCGTAGGCCGTATTGGCTCGAGTTTTTATTTTCCTCAGCTTATCTGTGGTGGTGGCTCGTAGGAGGTGGCGTATGCGTGCTTGGCACTTTTGTTTGATGGCGTCAGGGGTAAGGGTCCGAATCAAAGATCGATTAATGATCAATAATCGATGCATCGGAGTTTTTTGCAATTAATCAATTATCGATATTTAGGCACTATACTTATCGGATGCATCGATCTTTAAGGCTTGACTTATCAAATGCATCAATATTTAAAGGCCTGACTTATTAGATGCGTCGATATTTAAAGGCCTTACTTATCAGATGCGTCGATATTTATAGGCTTGACTTATCATATGCGTCGATATTTATAGGCTTGACTTATCATATGCGTCGATATTTATAGGCTTGACTTATCAGATGCACCAATCTTTATAGCAGCGATTTATCAGATGCACCGATCTTTAGTCCGCGATTTATCAGATGCACCGATATTTATCCCGGGATTTATCATATGTATTGATATTTATTTATCGTTTCTACCTTTGTTTCATTCTTCTATCCCGCGCGAGCTTAAATCAAATGGTAATTCGCTTTATATCTACACTGACCACATAAAAATTTAGCAGATGAATGAAAAATTGCAATTCACACACACGTCGAATGTTTTTAAGTCATCGACAATGACGAAAATAAGGAGAAGGTGCTCAAACATAATTGCATTATCAGTACTATACTCAGAAAAAATGCATCTATGGCCACCGTTGGTTCCGTGATATATCAACGGCCAACACGAGCCGAGAAAGGGTTCATGGATTGACCAATCGGCAACTCGTATGCGTCATAAAAGGGATCATGATCTCGTTGCCATGCTTGGATAAAACGTGGTGACGAGGTGGATCGGCGCCGATGACGGTCCAGAAAGGGATCATTGGTTACGAAGATTTTGATCGACGGATGCGATGAACCTATGCCATCACCTATCCGTACATGTACTTTTGAAGAGTATATTAAACGCTTATTGTTATTCCCCTTCTTCGTAGCCTATCCAGAAATAGCACGAAATACATGAGAATATATTACGTTCCGTATGGATTTAAAAATAGTGACAATATGGGGACGAAACGTCAGTCTACCAAGCGACTACACGTCTGTAGTCAACTTGAAAAGCGCGCGGCAACCACATAAATCAGTAGAATTTTTCACTCCGATGCGCGATGTCTAACCGTGGATGGATGTCCGCCTCGCATCATTATCAACTTGTGGAGTTGGACGCGACGATATCGTCGCTGAAAGTCTCTGGTGGGGCGCGGCTTCTGCAAGTTGCGTTGGTCCAGTTATTCGTAACCATGGTCCGGACTATCAGCAACATGGCAATGCATCGTTTTGGCACCACAACGAGAGATGGCAATGGGAGCTATCTCGCCCGTCAATATACTTTTATTGTTAGATATTCTCTCTACTGTTTTTGAGCGATTACATATTACTCCTATAACCCCAATGATCCCAGACACGACAACCTGTAGTGGGCAGGGTAAAACCCACGTTGAATGTGCTGCGCTGGGTGAGGGGTTTGTAGCACTTTTTTTGCTGGGTTGTATGGGGATAGAATGTAATTCACGTATTTTGAATAGTGCGTCATGAATAGTATTTTGCCGGCCGTCTCGTACATCACGTTAATCCTCGCAACATATTTCGGGACTTCACTGGTCACCTTGTTTCCTTTGTGCATTACTGAACCTGATCCGTGGCCGTGACGGAAGAACAAGGCACTCCCCTTCTTTGGCTTTGACTCGTGCGCCCGCCCTGCGTTGGAGTACAGCTCTGTGGACCCACCCGACACGCCATCCTCGACCCCGTTCAGGTACAACAAAAGCGAAAGCTTGGAGTGCACCCCTTTCCACTCGACCATCTGGGTTGTGTCCTCGTTGATGCTGTGGCATGCCTTCCTGTTCCTCGGGCTTAGGTTTTTTCTTCCTTTCTTTCTTTTTCTTGCTTGGTGGCCTCCACTGCTTTTTCTTGTAAGAATTTTTTGAATAGTGCGTCATGCCTCCAACGTGCACACATCAGCCTTGAAGAGCAATTGCATTGTGCCCTTCCCATTCACGACAACATGATTTGGGTTGTGAGCTGGGTATTACTTCAATGAACCGGTGATTGACCTATCAAATAGGGCGTGGATTCGACGTTTTTTTTGGCATTTCGAGTCCTTCGAATCTATTGTTTTCATACCCGACATGTCCCAAACCTATAACTCTCGAAGGTGAATTGAATTGAGAACTTCTTCCAATATTTGTAAGATGGGTGAAATCTTTAACGCGTGTGTCCCGGTCTATTGAGATACTGTGAGTGACAAACACCCACTTGAATTGAAACCTCCCGCCCATCGTCGTGAATGCGTATGAGTCATACAATCGACTATGGCGAGTTGCGGCCGAATTTCCGAGTTAGAGTACATAGTGAGATACTTTGCACGGTGTGACACGAATGCATGATGAGATACGAAGTGAGACACTATGTATAGGAATAAGATCAATTACAGTCGGTTGATTCTGATTTTACCAAATCCAATTCTATCCCATACAACTTGGCAAAACCCTCCGTCGCACAGTGCCCGTATTTTGTGTGTTGACAGATGTGCTTTAGGGGCACACCACCCTCGGGCACTGTGCTTCATCACCGGGAATTTTATTAGGTCGTGCGAAAATGTTTGCAAACTGCATGCTTTAATGTGAAAGTGATTTTTGGAATCTACATGGCCAGTGTAGATTTCAATCACCGCTTTCACATTAAAGCATGCAGATTGCAAAGTGCATGCATTTGCGATAGACAAAACGGAATATTACAAATTTGTTACAGTAACCAGCTCCTCTCCGCTGATATCACGTTCCCAAAAATTAGTATCCGCTCCGCTAAAATCACTCCGCTCAAGAAATGCAACGTACAGCTTCACAAAGTCCTTGTCTCCCTGCGAATTATAAATAGAGAAAGCGAAGTCAATACACATAAAGAAAAGTAAAGTAAATATTTACAACATGATTAGAGCGAAGCCATTATGTTTCTCACCTTACAGTGATTTACGGAAACCACCAATGCATGATTACGAGTGGCGAACATTCCTTGACTTCGACGCACATCCTCCCAACATTCTTCTGATCATCCCCGTTGCCCCTTGGCTAGGTACGACAAGTCGAATTCTCCAGACGCCATGCCCAGCTCGCAACGCCCATTCCACACATTGCCTTTCCACACATAACACACACGCAATTATTTAAATACAAAATGTGCACATATTTTCACACAGCCCGTCACACACCAGCACGTACAAACACAAGTACGTTCTCTCCCCTCTCTCTATCTTTCTGTTCTATTCCTCTCAGTCAGTTAATTTCCGCACAGTCAACACAATCTGGAAGGTCGCAACTATTTTAAGAAGCACGATACAAACACTGCTTGCATACAGTCAGACACATGCGCAACACACAGTTATTCATACACACAATATGAATATATTCCCACACAGCCGGCCACACACATGCACGCAAAGACGCGCAGAATCTCTCTCTATGTTTGTCTATCTAACACACACGTTTCTCAGACATTTTTCACTCGATGTGACAGACAGATAGACAGACACACACATTTGACCAACAGAAAGTGACATTTTCACACACACTGCACATATACGCATCTGCACACACACGCACATGAAGTCAAAAGTATCTTTTGCCATATACATTACACAATACTTCCGTCTTCAGAAGACCTACATCAACAACCTGTTAGGTCCCAACTATATACATTTGCAAAGACGGACTGTAGTTCACAAAATATTATTGTGTACAAGCTCGGCTGCAACAAGCAATCAAGCACCCGGCACTGCAGTTTCGAGAGGAAGCCATCAAGGGGGACGTACCGGTACAACTTGTTAATAAAGATACTTCCAACGGTGTCGCTGCTAGTTGCTGCCTCGGCGAGGCCGTGAAGACAGTGCGGCCGGTCATCCGGCTGGTCGTTCTTGTTTCCAACGAGCCGGGGGGGGGGGGGGGGGGGCGCAAGCTGTCGCGCAGAGGGATGCCCTCGATGTCAGTGGTTGACACGTCACAGCTGCCTTACGGGGAAGAGTTTGAATATGGCCCACTGCAATCGTTGGGTGCTGTGACGGCGAAGGGTAGGGCGGCGCCGGACCCCTCCATTTCCGTCCCCGCCGCTGTTGTGACGTTTGCAGCATAGCGGGCCGCCATTTCTGCACAATCACATGGATATCACTCGGTGTTTTAAAACAATCGCAGCCCGCGACTACAAATGTTTCCCGGTAGCAACAAATTAGACACGTAACTCTACACCTCGTGGCAGTCTTTTATGTGGGAAGTGTGGCAGGGAGTGTTATATTGGAAAAGTGCAGTGCCGGGGGCGAGTTCTATAAATACTTACCGTCTACTCGCAGCAGAACATCATCGAAAAACATGCCGTCCCCGAAGGAAACCATTCTCGGATGTCGCCTCAATCCCTCCCCCGCACACGTAGCCGACATAACCACCACTCGTCGAAATTAGAGTCGACTAGGTGCAGAGTGCGCTGAGAGGTATGATTACCTACGCCACGATTGAGGGTGGTTGACTGCACTGCGGGTCCCATCGTGTAGAGGTCATATATGTATGGCCTAGAAAAATACAGTCGGAACAAGACTTGTGAATCACGTCCGGGCACCTTTCGGGATGCATGTGCAGCCTACCTGCGGGAATCGTTGTGATATCGGACATTTGATTTTCCTCCCTACGCGCTTGAACTGCGCATTGACCGCCCAATGCGCCTCTTTGCGATGACATGGCAGATTGGCGCGTGCTCCCGAGATTTTCTATCATGTTGCCTTTGTACTTTACCAAGGCAACGCGGAAGTAAAGCGTGATAACGGCATGCGAGGATGTACGGACGTGCGGTCCGCAACCTCGTGGCAAGTGCAATAAACCTCGTGGCGGAATAGCGATGCACTCTTTTCCCTCAACCAAATCTACTCCGTACATTCCCATTGAAATCATATCCAGGGCGGGGATACGAGGGCTACGTGGATTTGGCGAATTCGCGCGAGACAGAGATACTCCGTTTCCATTGGATGACATGTGCGATACGAGACATAATCTTTGACAGCTGTACCCGGGTGAATAAATCTGTATCACGCTTGTTTGCGAGATGAAACCCAAAATTATTGCTTACAATGCGGGATGGATATGTTGTATTATGTTAAGGAGTGAATTGATTACAAACCATTTTAGTTTTCCTCCGAGATAAGATAATTTCTCAAAAATACTCGATCTTTAAGTTTGAATTAATCACGATTCTCGATCTTTAAATTTGAATTAATCATGATTCTCGATCTTTATGCTCTCAATTTCGATTCGGACCCTTAGTCAGGGGTGAGATAATCGGTTGTATTTAAGAGGGCTTGGGCGAAGGGGAGGGGGCCGTTGTTCGTACTACATTTGCGGAGTTTGAGTATGTGTATGCGTGTTTTTTTAGTAAGCCAAATAGGGTCGAGGGACGCATGGGGTGGACGGGGTCTTTTGGCGGGGAGGAGAGGCCATATGGTGGCAGCGTGGTCCATGTGGAGAGAGAGGAGTGTGGTGAATTGCGAGGCGAGGGTGTCAATGGTGTCGGGGGAGGCTGAGGTATGTGGGGTGTTGAGTATGTCTGCGTGAAGGGCTGCCGTGTTGATGATTAGATCGGGTGTGCTGGATTGATACGCTTGTATGTGGACATGTGTGAGGGGAAGTCGAAAGTTAAGCTTGCGCGTAGTGTGGTGCGTGTGG
>JAPMLY010003251.1:0-20000 GCA_026401115.1 Tetraselmis chui | reverse complement strand
TTACTTCAACATGTCTTTCCCGACCGAGACTGAGCGCCCCAACTGCCCAAGACGTAAATAACACCGACCAGTGGAAACAAAAAGTTCTTGCCTGTCCTTCCATCGTCGATTAAGCAACCTTCGCCCGACGAGCCTGTCGCCAGGCAGTTGCTTGTGACGCTAGATACGGAAGTGCGCTCAAAGGTGTCGGATGAACAAGTCTACGGGAACACACATAACAACGCCAACATGGAACAACCTTTAGCATACCTCAAGGCCTTGTATGATTATCACGACACCGCCAAGCGCATTTGCGAAATCGGGTTTGCAGGGGGTCACTCCGCCACCATCTTCCTGCACGCTCTCCCAAACGCTGAGTATCATGCCTTCGACGACTGGGACCGCCCCTACTACGAGGACGCCGCACTGGCACTGTAAGGACAATGTTCCCCGACCACAAGATTACTGTCACCAAGGGGGACTCAACCAAAACCGTGCCGAGGTACCACGTAGGTACTATATCACATTGATTGGCAGAGTGCGAATAGTCACTTAACTCAGAAACTAGCAAGTGGGAAAGGTCTTGGGCGCCGTAGATGAACGGGATCCATCGATTTGTGCAAGCATTTCTTACATACCTTGCCATTGATATTAGTCATTGCATACCAACGCCAGGGCACATGCGACATCATCCATGTGGACGGAGCACACCATGCGCCCTACCATGCAGCGGACCTGGCCAACATGCGGCGGCTTGCAAACCCGGCTGGTAACTTGTTCCTCGCGGACGACTGCGTCAGCAGCTTCCCTGCCGTGCTGAAGGCATGCAACAAGATGAAAGCGGGTGGATCACTGGTGGAGCACTCCGTGGAGCTCCCGCGGGGCTGGAACTTCCGTGGGAAACAAAAGGGTTGGTGCATTGGCGAGTATTCGAAAGCCTGATCAAATGCCAATCGCAATCCATCCGATTAGGAAATGCCTAAGAATTGACACGAGTCAATCACGTGGCTTTGAATACACTTCCCCTTGATATACCTTCCAGCCCCCATTTCGATTTGCACATACCACTGTAACTCCACATAACTGCATTCCGCGCTTTGTTCTTTGTTGTTTAAACCACGTCCTCCCTCATCAATGTCCTGTCAAAGGCTTTTATCTTGAGTCTCCATTACCTATCGAATAACTTTTTATTCGCCTTAGGAGAAGTCTCGTATACCTGCTCTCGCGAAAGTCATGCCAAAGTGCGTTCTTATCATGCTCTTGTCGCACACACACACACACACACACACACACACACACACAAACACACACACACACACACACACACAAACACAAACACACACACAAACACACACAAACACACACACACACACACACACACACACACACACACACACACACACACACACACACACACAATAAAAAAGCGGTTTTTGATCTGGCTTTCCCCATGTGTGCTGCCAATGAAATGGATATACCCGAGTTTTATTTAACTCCCTCTCACCTTAAAACCAATTGTCGTTAAACCCCTCCGACATACAAACCGTATGGAAGCTCCTCGTCCATCACAACTACTCACCACCTCTTCACCATCGTTTGTACCTCGCTTACCTGCACATTAAACAGTTTTCCCCAAATTTTCCCCAAGTTTTCCCCAAACAGTTGTGGAGTTTGAGATCCACAACTCCATGTGATGCCTCTCACTCGAATAACATAGATATTGCATAATGTACTCTTCACATAAAGTTCGTTGCTATTTGCAGGCATTTAATTGTCCCAACATACTACCGCAGTAGCCGCAAACTTCAAGTTTGGGGCAGAATACTGAGGCGCCCGCCGGCGGCGGCGCGGCGGCGGCTCCGGAGGGGGTTGCGCTCGCATGCCCGTCGGCACTCACCCTTACCTCCTGGTGGTGGGAGCTAGCAACCCGACTGTCGTGCCATGCCTAACAAGGTAGGAAGATAGGCGGAGTAAGACGACAGTTGCGATTAACGCGATTAGGGTCTTTTGAGAAAGCCATGTAGTATGTAGGGCTTTTGAAAATGATATTTGCACACTAGCAGCGCCAAGATCTCCCGCTCGGTCCGTCCGAAATTCATTTTCGAGACCAGATACCCCTCAAATGCCCTCCCACTTAGAGAGTGAGATTAGTATCTCACGAGTTTCTACCGGCGAGGAGGATACGGACGAATATGCGGCGGAAGGTGGATGTTAGGAGTTGTCGGCGAACAACCGGGAAACAACACTACAACAAAGCGCTCCCGTGGCGACAACTCGCCATGTGGATGTCGAGCCTTCCCGGGGGGCGAGGCACGACGTGGATTACGTAGGAGGACTGCCAGAGCCGGAAGAGCGGCACGGTCTACCGGCGGAATTTCTCATGATCGCCCGTGGTTGGAAACCAGGTACCGAGGGCTTCAAATATGGTTTCCGAACCCAAGATCTTTTGAGGATGTTGTCTCGATCCTTGTATTTGACCAACTCCTCCCTTAATCGGTACCCAACCATCGACAAGACTACCTCAAGCGGTGTGGCCATGGTTATCGCGACGGCACACATGTCAACAATGCGGCCCCATGGCATCGTATACCACGGGGGTTCGGGAGGATTTAACGCGATCGTATTATAGGTGTTGGAAAAGAGACGGTGAAGGACGGGGGACGTGACAAAATCTAGCGCGTAGGCATGAGCGCCAGCCAAATGCCGTTTGCATATAAGGCCTTCCTTTCGTTCCCATCCCCTTGAGGGAAGACGAAACTTAATCTAGGTGGAATGATGCGTCGGAAGGGGCAACACGTGTCTTTAGCGAGGGGTGCAAGTCGGACAGGGGCCGTCGACTACCGTCGCATTCCTCAAGCACATGCACGACCGGAGTCGCACATGAGTGGAGGTAAGGTAGGTTCTTTTTGACACGCACGCGTTGGCTAGCTTTGGCTGGCAAACACGCCCGAGTGACGGGAGCATGCCGAACATCGTGGAGACTAGCGACATCATGATATTCATATGCATTTTAGACAAGTGGAGTTTGATCAGCAACTTATTATTCTATTTTTGAAGACGATGTTTATCGTTGCATCTTTGCCGGCGGGGGGGGGGGGGGGGGGGGGGGGGGGGGGGGGGGGGGGGGGGGGGGGGGGGGGGGGGGTTCAATTAATACAGATTGATTCATTTAAATTGTTTTTTTCACATCGATAAATACAAACGGGAGCATTTTTATCTCTCGCCCCCCATGTCACGCCCCCTTCAAGAGAAGCTTTGTGCTAAGGGTATGACCGGGTACTCTTCTTACTAGGAAAACAAGGCGACACGCACCATTGCAATTGAGATACAACCCTTAATGTTCATCGGGGGTTGTATGGTTGTAATCAATCCGCAGTAAATTGCTCAACCCCCCCGTCGGAGCAACAACATCACAATATAAATCATACTTGTATGCAAGTTTGCTTTGTCAAGTTTTATTCCACGATGTATGGAATACAATTTGTCGCTATTGTTCCACGATGCACGGCCTACTCCACCCGCTTTTTTCTTCCATACGCCGCCGCATACGCATGCGGCGGCTTCTCCACCGCCGCCGCATGCGTATGCGCGGCTGAGCTTGGCTCGGGAGCCCGCGAGCACGGAACTTGTTAGCCGTGATCGTGACGCATGACCGTCAATTCGTGTATCTTTTTGTCTCTGCTCTCTCTCCTACGGTGTGGCATTGCGTAGTATCCATGCATACATATTTATTCTTTATTGTCCGCGGTCACTGGCCGTCACGGGCTCCGGTGTGCGTTATTTGTACCATCGCCTGCGTGAGCCCTCCCGGGATCTTTTATCCGTCGCTCTACCCGCGCCCGGGTGCGAGTACACATATCTTCCCTATTCTCGGTATCCTCGATACTGTTGGCCGCTACCATTACCGCTACAACATTCGCCCGCGCGTGGTCACCCCCCTTCAAGGCTTAAATCATAGGCGCGCGTCATCGCTATCATTGTACGTGTACACCAACTTGAAACGCATCATGCCGTCACTAAACACCGTAACAAATTCCGCAATACTACCAAAGTACTACTGAACCGCAAAACATGGATGGGCCGGGCCCTCGAATGAGCTTACGCGCCGACCGTCGTCGCTCATGGCTTGGCCACCCGATGAGCGACATGCTAGTGGACACCGGGCCCGTTGAACAACAAGCACCGTCCACCTCTCCCCCTCATGAGCTATGCTCACCTTGTCAGTGGAGCCGTAGACACACCATAAGGTGCACACGGCAAGCGTAGGTTTGAAAATATTTAATTGTGTCCCTAGACAAATTCCGCGCCACCCACTTCAAAATCATATCAAGAACCACCCACAATACCGCGTCCCAGTAACATTCCTCATCGATTACCAAAAAACCCTTCAAGGGTACGGCGCGTCACACCGCGCCCCACCGAGCGTCTAGACCTTCACGTCCGCCGCCACCAAACAGTAAACCCATTTCCCATCTAACGTGGTCATGTGCCGCCAATACACGCAACCCTCCACGAACCCACTACCTTCAGCTATTACTGCCCTTTCACCTACTCCAATGGTTGAACTGTCACCCTCGACCAATATGCTTACCAACTCTAACCTCTCCGCATCGTACTGACATGCTATTCTGAGGGATCAGCCCGCCACTCTTCTTCCCGAAGGCCACTCCTCCCCCCGGAGCCGCCTAGCGGAACACCCGCTTGTTTCCTTCGCAACGGCTCCCCAACGTCGCTATGTAAACAACGAAATGGGTACATAACTAAGGCCTTCCCCTGGACGAGGCCTTCAAACACCTCTAGTCCTCGTTGCTCCCCGGTGAAGCACTGACATGGGACATGCCACGACCTCTCGGCCCGAAGAGTCGACTCTCACCTCCTCACATGCGAGTACTCCGCCGCCCCCCCCCCCCCCCGACCTTACCGGGTTTTGGATCCACGGAGTTTTCCTCCTCGAATCGACGAACTCGTCCGACTCGCTGATTTCCGTGTGCTTTGTCGCTCGCCGTATGCTGCTCGAGAGCGTGAACAAGATCGACGACCTCACGGCTCGCTAAAAAATATGATCGGCCGGGCACTATCGCACCCCGTGCGTTGGACGGCCTCCACCGCTCGAACGGACCACCCGACCATGCCCCAACACTGCGATCGCACCCCCCTTCCCCTCCACCTCGCTACGGGCTACGTACCAAAAACTCGGTTTGGACATCCCCACCTCCTGCATGGCTGTGGGTCGGTTGTTTCAGCTCGCTTCTCACAAACGTGAACTACGATCGGGTGGTCCCGCGCCACCTCGCACGACCGCTAAGTAAACCCTCACATTCAAACCATTCTGAAAAAGCAGAAATTTCTGTTTATTCGAGCAGTAACGATCCCCGAACAATCAAGTCGCCGAGTTAACATCAGCTCCCCCTCTTCATAAATCTCTCTTGCCCATATCATATCGCCCTCGTACAAGATCTCCTCTTAGACCGCCTCGCAACAAAGCTCGCCACCACTTGGAACGGCTCTTCGCCGACCCATGCCTCCCACGTCGAAGACCTCCCGGAATTCACGCAGTTCCTCCTCCACTTCGCGGACGCCCTCCAACTTGTTGACGAGCTCACCCCGATCGAGGGCGACCCCTCCTCCTTTTGAGTAAGTATCCTCCACCCATCCCATAGCCCCATTCATTCAAAATCAAGCCTTGTAAACATACCAATCACACAAAATACATTTCATACTGCAGTACCCCCAACCCAATTCACACCGTCACCATCACACCCCCTCATGTCACTAGCCACGTCCCATGCACCTCTTGGGCGGCCACTTGCCTCTACATACTCCTCGTCCAATCACCGCAATCCCTCTCCCTTCCTTGCGTCGACGCCGACGGCGCCATACCCCTTTGCACTGGCTCTCCACACTCATACGCCAAACCGCACGTGAGTACATCAACCTCCACTCCCAATCATACCACTCCCCACCCTTCTCTTTTGACTTCACACGAAAAAATCTGTCAAAAATCCCCCGGCGGCTCTTAACACCGCTCACACCCCTCCATCTCCCCCAACATCACAACCAGCATCCAAATATCCCTCATCACATAAATGTACTACCACTGTGAGGTGCTACTTTGGTTAGGCTAAGTTGGCAACCTTAGACTAATAGTAGAACCTTATCTTTGGATCTAATTATACAGCGTAGAGAGAATTAATGAGATTGTCTTAGGAACAGGGTTTCTTACAATCTGGGTGTGGCGTAAGTCTGGTCTGTACCGGTCTCTACCGCTCTACCAGTAAGTCCCCGTCTTAAATATCCACACCTCAGGTGTTCTAGAAACAACCTTAGAACCTGTAGCTTGTGTTGTCTGCTAACTAAACCAAACTATTACAAGTGATACAGATTATCTGAGATTATCTGTACCGTCTATCCAACCTTATCGCACAAGCTATTACAACGAGCAGATTGCCCAGTCCCTTGATGGCCTACCCTCGCTCGTCCCTTTTTCTGCGTTTGCCACGGACATCTTTCCAAAGCTACAAGCCGACATCAGTGAGCGTGTCAACTTGTTTCGCTTCGCGAAGCTCGCTCCCACGTTTTCCAACCGCGCTCGGCCGGAGTCTAGGCGTTTTCTATCTCGTCTCGGCCACGGCGCCCTTGCGTTTTTGGCTTCGGACCCGCCTACTTCGGGTCGCTTGGGCGAGCTCCGTGACAAGTTCCCTGAGCACTACGACGCAGTTTTCCGCGTCGCGGTCTGTCGCATCTTCGGCCTACCCTCATCTCGCATCCTCTCTTCACTACGCTCCCCCACTGCTTGTGCTTCTTGCCATCTCTCGGTTCAAGCTATGCGGGGTGCGTTCTCGTCGGCGGGTGTTGACATGTCGGATGATGCGTGGGCCACTGCTTTTGCGGACCATTTGGCTCGCTGCGGCGGAGATGCTTCGGTCCACACCGCTCACTCTTGGTTAGTGACGGCCCTTGCGGAAATCATCTCCGAGGTTCGTGGCGCACTCGGGGTTGGCGTCGAGGTCCTCACAGATCCCACGATGTTAGTTCAACTCCCCAACGGCAACGACGGTCTCCCCGCGGATGTGGGTGTCTTGCACTATCACGGCATCCGAGGCTCAAACTTGCCCTTGATGCCGTGGTTTCCGGTTTGTTCGGCGTGTCTAGCCCCCCGTCACCCGAAGTCGCTCTCCGCCGTGCTGAGAAGACCAAGTTCGAGAAGTACTCGGAGGGGTTGAGGAGTCGCCCCGACATCCGCTTCATTCCCTTTGCAGTCACGGAATTTGGTACTCTTGGCGGCCACGCCACGGCTTTCTTGACGGAGCTAGCCAAGCAGGCAGCCGCATCTAAAGGGATGCACGTGGGCAAGTTGTTGGCCTCCTGGCGTCGAAAGGTCTCTCTCGCCGTCCATGTTGCTCACGCGGACAACGTCTTGCGTGGTTTGTCCGCCGCTGCGGACGGCACGGAGGCCGCTTCTTCCTCGGCTGGGATGCCTTCTCCGGCCACGGCGCTCTTCACCCGCGCCATGGGCCGCAAGCGTCCCCGTGCTTCCTCGAGCGGCGCGTGAGGCGCCGCTTGTCGCCTCCAAGTGTTGCATTCTCGGCGTGGCTTAAGAGTTTCCTCAGTATAATTTGCTAGGTTTATGCACAATGTAGCGCTTTCCTTTTGCTGTGCTTTGGATTCCGTGATCCTCTTGTCACTCTTGCCCTCTTGTTTCCCCTCCCACTTTCCCTGTCCGTGCTCATCTGGTTCTTCTTGTAAGCAAAAATTATCTCGAGACGAACTATCTAGAAGAGATACTGCTAGTAACTCTGTACTGTCGAGGGAAAATACGGCAATACAGTTGTACTGCCGTGATGACAATAAAAGAGTCACTGAATATCGCTAAGATACAGGTACCATTTACATGAAATAAGCCGAAATGTGAGACTTTGTCTCTACCCCCCCTCGGTGGCTCTTGGGCATCTGTCGTGCGCGCCACTTGCGCCGTCCGTCGCCCGCTTACGAGTCGGTCGGTAAAACCTACTCCTCTGCGGTGGGCTGCTAGGGCTACCGCTGGTGGGCGGCGGGCTGCCCCTGCCGCCGGTGGGTCGAGGGAGGCTGCCGATGCCTTTCAGCGCAGAGCTGCTGCCGCTGTTGCTGCAGCAGCCGCCTGCCATAGAGACGCCGGTAGTGTTGGTACCGCCGTTGCTGCTGCTGGTGGTGCTGCTGTTGGGGCTGGTCGGCGCACAGCTGCTGCTGCTGTTGCTGCTGCAGCCGGCGGAAGTAGAGACACTGGTAGTGTTGGTTCTGCTGATGGAGGTGGTGCTGGTCGGCGCACGGCTACTGCTGCTGTTGCTTCAGCAGCTGCCGGACATAGAGACACTTGTAGTGTTGGTGCCGCCGTTGCTGCTGCTGCTGCTGCTGCTGAGGGTGGTGCTGGTCGGCGCACAGCTGCTGCTGATGTTGCTGCTCCTGGTGGTGGTGCTAGTCGGCGCACGGCTGCTGCTGCTGTTGTTGCAGCAGCCGGCGGATGTAGAGACACTGGTAGTGTTGGTTCCGCCGTTGCTGCTGCTGATGCTGCTGCTGTTGAGGGTGGTGCTGGTCGGCGCACGGCTGCTGCTGCTGTTGCTGCAGCAGCCAGCGGACGTAGAGACACTGGTAGTGCTGGTGCCGCTATTGCTGTTGCTGCTCCTGCTGCTGGTGGTGGTGCTGTTGATGGTGGTGGTGCTGGTCGACGTACGGCTGCTGCTGCTGTTGCTGCTGCAGCTGCCGGACATATAGACACTTGTAGTGCCGGTGCCGCCGTTGCTGTTGCTGCTGCTGCTGGTGCTGCTGTTGGGGCTGGTCGGCGCACGGCTGCTGCTGCTGCTGCTGCAGCAGCCGGCGGACGTCGAGATACTGGTCGTGTTGGTGCTGCTGTTGTTGTTGTTGTTGCTGGTGCTGGTGCCGTTCGGCGCACAGATGCTGCTGTTGTTGCTGCAGCAACCGGCGGACGTGGAGACATTGGTAGTGCTGGTGCCGCCGTTGCTGGTGGTGGTGCTGCTGGTCGGCGCATGGCTGCTGCTGCTGTTGTTGCATCAGCCGGCGGACGTCGAGATACTGGTCGTGTTGGTGCCGCCGTCGCTGTTGCTGGTGGTGGTGTTGCTGGTGCCGGTCGGCGCACAACTGCTGCTGCTGCAGCAGCCGGCGGACGTCGAGATAATGGTCGTGCTGGTGCCGCCGTTGCTCCTGCTGCTTCTGCTGCGGCTGTTGGTCGGCGGTCGACTGTTGCTGGTGAGAATGGCGTGTGCAAAGCCGCATCTAGGGGTGTTGGTGTTACTGGTGTTGCTACGGAGGGTGCAGCTGCTCATGCTGCTACACGTGGTGGTGCTGGTTGGAGTGCGGAGAGTGCCGTTCCTACTGGAGGACAGCGCGCTGCTGCTGATGTGCGGAGGGCTACAACTTGGGGTGTTGTTGCTGCTGCTACTGCTGCTGGTAGTGCCGCTGCTGCCGGTAGTGAAGGTGCTACATGTGGTGGTCCTAATGGGCAAAGAGCTGGCTATGTTGCTGCCGGAGACCCCTTGGCACCTGTTGGTGGTGGTTGGCGCTCAGCCGTTGCTACCAGCGTCCATGAGCAGAGGACTGCGGCGAGTGGTGCTGCATCTGCTGCAACTGCTACATCTATGGGACTTGCGGCTGCCGGAGCTCGCTCGCGCCGGGCTGCTAGTGTTGGTGATGGTGCTTGTGGGCGCAGACATGTGGCTGGTGGCAGGGCCGCTGGTGGTGCTTCTGCACCTGCCTGTGCTGACCCGCGCCCGGTTGCTGCGGCATGGGCTGTTGGACAGAGAGATCCAGCAGGTGATGGCGTTGCTAGTGGTGCTCCCGCAAGTGCCGGTCAGCGACTCGCCGATGCTGCCACAGCCCGTGGGCAGAGGATTGACAGCGGTGCCGGTTCTGCAGCTACTGGTGCCAATGGGCAGAGTGCTTCTGCTGCCGGGCGGAGGGCTGGAGCTGGTTGGCGGCGAGATGATGCTGTTGGAAGCTGGCGAGATGCGGTTGCTGCAGTTGGTGCCCATGCTGGAGCTTCAGGGTCGGAACCGGGCCTAAGTGCATCGGGTGTTCTATCCCCGTCGCGGGGGGAATGTTACACTTGCGCTCCGTGTGGCATACGGTTTGCTGGGCGTAAATGGCGCTCTAATTTCGCCAGACACACGAACATGTTCATAACTGGCAATGGCCCCTCTACTTCCGCACACCGTCGCCAAGCTCGCCACCTTGCGACCTCCTCTCCGGCCTTGTTTTCCCTTTGTGCCTCGGGCGACCACCTTCTATCTGCCACCCAAGCTCGCCCTCTTACCGCTCCATGCCTACACTGTGTGGCTGCTCCCGTTTCTCCAATGTTGCCCCACGACTATGTTGGCAGCTCCCGGCCGCCGCTCATTGGATCACGCCCCCTCCGAATGGCTGTCACCCCTCCCCCCCCTGCTTGGGGTGGCCTCCCCCCCTTGGCTCCACTCCCTTCCCCACCCCGGGCCGAACCGGAGCTTACCCCCCTCACTCCCCCCCCTACACATGATGGACCCCCGATACCTCATGGACAACCTTTTATGCCCTCATCTGCAGCTGCACTCCGCCGAGAGGCTGCTCTCCGATCCCCCCCTCGGGCCGCTACTCCTGCCTCATGGTGCTCCGACAACGACCCGGTCGCTTGTCTACTTGAGTTCAGACCTGTCACTGCGGCCCGAGGGGTTTGTGCGACAGCGAGAGACGACCTACGTTCTGCCCTACAAGACACCCTCGAATATGCGACCTCCCTTCCCTCAACGGACTCTCGGGCTGCTGGAGCTTTTTTGGCAATTCACCTCTTTGGCGGCCTCCTCCTCCGACCGTTCCCGGCGGCGACCGGTGCTCGCATCCGCTCCCTGGTTCAACGTCGAGTCCGTCTCTGGTTCTCTACGTCCGGAGAGGACGGACTCACGGGCATTGACACCCTTCTACGTGATATTCGAGATGGAGGTGAGCTTGCACGTGCGTGCCCGGGAGCTTCTGTGCCTAGACGCCCCGGCGGTCGGGGCCGGGGTGGGGGGGGGCTCTCGCCGTCGCCGGGCCCAGAACACTCAACGGGAGCAGCACCACCCACCGACTCGCCTCTCTGAAAGTGACCTCCGACGCCGTGCTGCCTTCCGTCGGGCCCGTGAGCTAGTGGAAGTTGGCCAGTTGCGACGGGCCCGGATGGCCCTAGACGGAGCCGACTTCGGAATGGTGGAGGACGCGGACGCGGCTTTGGCCGCTCTTCAGCGGTTGCATCCTCCTCCCGGTACTCCCCATCCAGACTGTGATCTCCCCGACCCTCTGCCCCCCCCGGCGCGCCCACCCCTCACGTATTTAGATGACAGTGACAGCCTCAAAATATGGGAGGAGTCTATGCTCCTTGTCTTGAGAAAAGCACCTCGCTTGTCAGCCCCCCACGTTGATGGCTGGCGATGGGAACATGTCCGTGACTTGAATGTTCCGGCATGGCGTAAGTGGGTTAACCGCTACTCGGCGGGAAACATTCCCGAGGCTGCGGCGGACTTTCTAGCGAGTGCGACCGGGTGGGCTCTTCACAAGCAAACTGGGGTTGACCGCGACGCCACTCGCCTTCGAGGTGAGGCTCCTAAAGTCCGGCCGTTGGCTGCTGGCAGCGTTTTGTCGCGGTTAGCTCATTGTCACGCCATAGCGCGGATAGCGACTGTCGCGGCCGACCACATGGGCCATGTACAACGATCGGTTTTCACCAAAGCGGGTATCGAGCGAGCCATTCATACCACTCGCATTGGCCTACAAGCTATTCCTGATTGCAGCCTTCTAAGCTTGGACCTGGAAAACGCCTTCAACACCATTTCCCGCCGGAGTTTCCTTGCGGAGCTGTACAAGAACCCTGACTTGCATCCCATTATCCCGTTGGTTGAGATGATATATTCACGGGACTCCACGGTGTATTACTTCGACCCCAACGATGCTTCACTCCTACACGGCACGGTTCAATCTCGTACGGGTGTCCGACAAGGAGATCCTCTTGGCCCGCTTTTGTTCAACCTGGCGATAAGCACCCCCCTCCGGAATATTGGAGAACGGTGCAAGGATTCAGCGGCGATCCAAGCCTTTTCTGATGATGGCAAGTATTTGATCAAAACGCCTTTCGTCCCGACTGTGATTACGGTGGCTACGGAGGAAATGGGGAAAGTCTGCTCGAATGTTCAACCAATCAAATCTTCGTGCATGGTACCTCCGGATACGGCCCTTGAACTTGTCGAGGTGATACGGGCGATGGTCCCCGTTGTTACGGGTACTAGTAACCTTGGAGCCCCTTTGGCGATGGATTTCTCGATGGCAGACGGCCCTCCAGCGTCTCATAACGAGAACTATGTTCACTTTTGGCTGCAAGACACCGTTGATGCTCATCAACTCCTCTTGGACAAGATTGTATGCTTTGCTATGTCGGACTTCGGAGGGACTCACGCCGCTTTCCGCTTGATGATCACGTGTGCGGTACGCCGCTATGGTTTCTTGCTCCGCACCCTCCCCCCATATATCTGCCGACCGTACCTTGCTACTGCAGATAGGGCCGTTCGTGCGGCAGTTTATCGAATCTTGGGCGTTTCTTTGGACGCACAAACACTCGATCAACTGAATTGTGCTAAACGACAGCTCTCCCTCCCGGCGGAGTTTGGGGGGCTTAATGTACCGTCCCTCGAGCTCGACGCCGAACCTGCTCACTATGCTTCATTCACTGCGACCCTCGCCAACCTCATTACTGATTACGAGTCCGAGTCGCTAGGTCCTTTGTACGGTACTTTGTACCGGTCCTTTGTAGTTCGATCGCTTGGCTATTTTGATGGCTGTTCGTCGCTTCCATGGCATGGGGGCCGCTGACTCTCGTTCCTTGCGCTCTGACAGTTATGTCCGTATGCAGCATTTTGTTCGTCGATCTACTTCTCTTCCGTTTCGGCGTTTTTGGGGGGATGTGCGACGAGAATTCATGCAACGTCTTTCTGCCGCTCTTCATGGCACTCTGGGTTCTTATCTCCGCGACGCTTTTCAGGAGGGCAGTGCTGGTGCTGTGGCATGCCTTCCTGTTCCTCGGGCTTAGGTTTTTTCCTCCTTTCTTTCTTTTTCTTGCTTGGTGGCCTCCACTGCTTTTTCTTGTAAGAAATATTTACAAGAAATAAATAATGTCAGATACCAACAATTAGCTAAATGACTAGGATATGACACTCTCCCCTCCTTAAGCACCAGCGTCCTCGCTGTGCACTACTCAGGGTCTTGGCTTCTTGGGGGTTCTTGCAGGCCAGCGATTGCGAAATCTGACAAAGTCAGGGGTGCCAGAAAATTCTCGATAAACATCCGTTCGAAGGAATTCGGAAAAGATACTTAAGTGGTTGACTCCTAGCATGGGTTCCCAAGTGTCCTCGCTAGGTACGTTGAGCGGTGCTGCCCAGCGGACCTTAAACAAAAGTCCCGTGCCATTGGAGTTAAAAGCCACGTCGAGTATTTGGTTGACTTCAAATCGTTTCGCATCGTGCACAATCGGAATTGGCTGCGCACTGTTGGCCTGTTCTGCTTATGAATTCCATTTTTTCAGTAGACTGGCGTGTACAACATCGTGAATCCGTACTCCATGGGGTAGCTTAAGCCGAAATGCAACCGGGGAAACTTCCTCCGTAATGAGAAACGGTCCAATGTAGCGGTCGCGTAGTTTAGAACATGGGTGTTGTACAAACCGTATATTTGTCGCCTTGAGCTTAACTTTGTCGCCAACTGTAAAAGGTACTGGTAACCGGTGCCGATTTGCAGCATCTTGCATGTGTGCTTGGGCTGCTTTGACTCAGTCGTGGGCAAATCTGTGCATCTCGACTAGAATCTTTACTTGCTCCGGTAAAGTACGGCTAGGCTCGTTATCTTCAAATGTAGCCGTCGTTGGAGATGTCGGCTCGAATCCCAGCGTCGCCTTAAATGGAGACATAGTCGTTGACGTAGAAACCGCTGCGTTGATCGCAAACTCCACGTTGGTAAGGTGTTGAACCCAGTCGTCGTGCAAGGGGTGCACATAGCATCGTATGACTTGCTCCCATGTCTGGTTTACTCGTTCAGTTTGGCCATCTGTCTGGGGATGATAGCTCGTAGAGATATTAAGCTTGGTGCCAACCGCCCTAAATAGGGTTTGCTAGAAGTCGCTCATAAACCGGGGATCTCGATCGGATATTAATCTCCGTGGTAAGCCAAAATGCCGAAAAACAGCGCGGTGCATAACTTTTGCTAATTGTTCCGTTGTAATCGTTTTTGTAATTGGCTCGACAATCGTCCGTTTCGTAAGCATACAGACGAATACCACCACAGCATCATACCCATCGCACTCAGGAAGGTCCGTAATCCGGTCAAGCGATACATGCTCAAAGGGCATGGTCGGTACCTCATGCGATTGAAGGAGTCCATAAAGCTTGTGTCGCGCTGCCTTGTTGCGTTGACATGTAACACAGCTGCGTACATAGTGTTGTACTGTTCGCTTCATGTTAGGCCACCAAAACGTCCGAGTCATTGCTGCCAATAGTCGAATAATACAAGGATGTCCCGCGGTCGGTGCGTTGTGTAGTTCGTACAGTACTCTTGATCGCAATGTAGAGACGTTCGGCACATACAGTCTTGTCCCGTAGGCGTACAAGAGTCCATTAGATTGACGTACCAGCCAGGTAGGCAGAGATTTCCGGGTAAGCAGATATTTATCCGAGTCATAAGCGTTTTTTATTTCCGCATGAAGTCCAGAGTCAGGGTGTAACCGGGATCCTAGGGGAAAAATCTGCGCGTGTAACTCGCATTCTGCTTCGTCGTTGGTCCAATCGCGTAATAGTTGCAGCTTCTGTAATGAGTCCTTCAGGTCAGGTCGGCGAGACAGAGCGTCAGCATGGTTGACTGCTCCCTTCTTGTATACGATGTCCATCGTCGTTGGTAAGGTGCTAAAACTTGAAGCCATCGCACTTGTCGAGTAGACAAATCGCGCTGCCGAAACAAGTGTCGCACATGTCGCGATCCGTAATTATTGTAAATCCCGCCGCGCCATCTAAGTAGCAACGGAACTTCAGTAGAGCGTCGCGAACTGCCAGTAGCTCTTGTTCGTGGACATGGTAGTGTACCTCATGCTTGTTCATCTTTCGAGCATGGTACGCAGCATGTTGTAATCCAATACCTTGGTCTTGTAACAGCACAGCTCCTACTGCAAATCCAGAAGCATCTGTGTACAGTGTGTACCTTGCATTAGGAGAAGTGTCAGGAATTACCATGATTGGTGCACGTACCATCGCGCCTTTAATTTGCTCGAATGCTGACTCGGCTTGAGGAGTCCATCGAAATTCCGGTGTCTTCTTGGTCAGGTCCGTTAATGGGGTTGCTAGGTTTGCGAATTGGTTGATAAACCTCCGGTAATATGCAGCAAGTCCCAGAAATCCACGTACTTCAGTCACAGATTTCGGTCGGGGCCAATTATGTACTGCCTCCACCTTGTCGGGGTCCATTCGGATCTGTCCAGCTTCCACCACATGCCCAAGGAAATTGACGCTCGATCGCCCGAAGTAACACTTAGAGAGTTTGATATGCAACTGGTGTCGCTGCAGCTCTCGCAACACGAGTCGAATATGCTCGAGGTGTTCGTCGGCCGTCTTACTGTAGATCAACACGTCGTCCAAATATACCACGCAGAATTTGCCAAGATACGGGGCCAAAACTCGATTCATCATCGCTTGGAATCCAGCTGGGGCGTTACAAAGTCCAAAGGGTAGAACGCAGTACT
Source organism: Tetraselmis chui (assembly GCA_026401115.1). Lineage (NCBI taxonomy): Eukaryota > Viridiplantae > Chlorophyta > Chlorodendrophyceae > Chlorodendrales > Chlorodendraceae > Tetraselmis > Tetraselmis chui. The sequence goes on along the minus strand of JAPMLY010003251.1, from coordinate 4,252 downwards.
CGAACAATCCGTAATGAGTTCGGAATGCTGTCTTATGTATATCGCGCTCCTTGACTCGAACTTGATGATAGCCTTTATACAGGTCGAGCGTGCTGAAATAATGAGCCCCATATAGCGAGTCGAGTAATTCATCAATCCGGGGTAACGGTGTTCGGTCTTTCCTCGTAAGGTCATTGAGTTTCCGATAGTCTACGCACATGCGCATGGTACCATCCTTCTTGCGTACAAATAAAATCGGGGCACCGTACGGAGATTTAGACGGACGAATCCAGCCTTTTGTGAGTAAGTCTTGTAACTGTACCTGAACCTCCCGGAGTTCTGCTGGTGACATACGGTACGTTCGCTCCTTAGGTGGTTCATCGCACTCCAAATTAATTTCAAAGTCGCACGCGCGAGTTGGCGGTAGACCGTGAGGCTCCTTGATGATGTCCGTAAACTCATTCAGGGAATCTCGTAACGAAGTCGTCCACTCATGTTGTTGATCAGGATTGATGTCGTCGACCGCGTCTTGTACTTCTCGTAGTCCAATCACGAAGAGGTCTGCTGGTTGTTGCCTAAGCAGCTTTGCCATCGCATCCGCCTCCAAGTGATGTACTGCCACAGGTACGGTGTACTCGTCGCCATACACCGTAGCTTCGCCAGTTATTCGGTCACGAATCGTTTTAGTAGACCAATCTATATCCGGGTTGACGGCTTGTAACCAAGGTTGACCGAGGATGATGTCGAGTTTATCCAGTTTTGTCATAATTGCGTCTAGTCGAATATCAAGGGTCTCTACTTTGAGCACTTTTTTTACGTAGTCGCTGGCGAGTCGTAGTTGTACTACCATCTGCCAATTTTATCCGGTATTTTTCTCCAGTAGCCGTCGGAATGTGATGCTCCCGTACCCACTCAGCCTTGCAAAAATTTTCCGAAGCGCCAGAGTCAACCAAAATACGGCATCGATGTCCGCGTAAGGTGCCTCCCAACACAAACATACTTGTTCCAGACTAGGTTGTGGATACATGCAGCGTCGCATGAACACTGTCTTCTAGTCGGACGTTCTTGTTCATCCACCCGTCGATCGGTTTCCCAAAAGTCTCGTAACGAAGAAGGAACTGCTGATCTCCACGAACTAGATAACCCGTGTGCCGTGCCGAAATTAATATCTTCCAGGTAGCCCATACTGCCTGAGAAGTTGACGTAGCGTCCGGTATCGATCCGGGTCGAACGCGAGCGATATACACATAGCGCTTATTCTGTCCGGAAGACTCCGTCCCTAAAAGGCGTAAATTTGTTTCGCTCATCTTAAATCCATCTGTCTCCGGATGAGCTCGCACTGTTGTGCATTCCGGGGTCGCGTCTTCAATCTCATGTTTGCCACCAGGAAACCAGACCATGCCATTGTCCTCTTTCGCTAGTTACACTCGTCGGCAATCGGTAACAAGAGTCGTCGAGTGAGTCCAGTAGGTCTTCGGGGGATTCTGTAGGTTCTGAGGCAGAAATCGAACTCGATCGGCGTCGTCGACTTAGACTTGCGTCGTCCATCTTGTCGGTCCAACATCTTGCCTTCTTCCTTCTATTCCGTCATTCGTAGGGCAGGTAAACACATGTTCTTTCGCCGCCAGCTCGTCGACAAGTCGGAAATTTCGCAGCAGCTTGAACCATGGTTTTGCCCTCCATTTCGGAACCACTATAACCGCTCTCAGATGGGGATGAAGCAGTTTACTCCGCAAGTAATGGCCCAAAAAATCTTCTAATTCATTAAATGGCGCATTTAGCCAAATTCTCCGGTACTTCTGTAAATCTCTCTCCTGAAATGGGCGCGCCGGACAGCAAAAAGTCCTCCGCCACTTAAGAATCAAGGCCGTCATTATTGCTAGCTCCATCAAAGTCGAAAGGTCCGTAGGTCTGAGAGTACTTCAGGAAATACTCCCTATTCATCATCCAGTCGCTAAAGTCCTTGCTCCTAAAGACTAGCCTCAATGTCGTTTGAGGTAACGGGTTTCGTACTTCTTCTGTTTTGGTCTCTTCCTGAGTCGTTGTAGGAGACGAAACCTCATCCTGCAGCTTGCCGCGAGCTGCCGACTCAGGTCTCACTTTCCCGGCCGGGATTTCCTTGTTCTGTCGTTCTTCTTGTTGGGCAGTCGATGGCGATGTGTCCCTTCTTGTGGCAAATGAAGCACTTGCCCTCCTTCTTAAATCTGTCGACCTCCTCTTGAGTGAGGCGTCTAATCTCGTACAGCTCCCGCGGCTTTTCTTCGGTCGCGCCATGCGAATCTTCCTCCGACTCATTGTCGATCTCCTCCGCTGCCTCTGAAAAGTCGCTGTCTTCTTCGATGGCGTTCAGTCGGCATGTCGAACGTTGGGTCGTCTCAATCTTGGTCTCCGCTGCCTCCGCTCGCAGAGCTGCTTGAATCGCCTCGTGTAGGGTCTTAGGGTTTTTCAGGACAACCTCCTTATGAATCGAGGGTCTCAAACCGCGCTGGAAGTCATGTACGTTATCTTCTTCATGACGGTGAGTAAGCTCCAATAATTGTTCTCGAAAACAGTTTGCATACTTCAGGACCGTGGTTTTCTGTCGCGCTTTGTCCAAATTCAATCTCGCTTGTTCCGCCGGTGTTCTTCCGCAAAATTCCTGAATTAAGGATTTCTCCATCTCAGAAACTCCGGAAAATCCTCCACCGACTTCATCTCCAGTCTGCGCAACTTCGGAGTACCACCACTTCGATAGTGGGCCTTCCAAAAAGCCAGATACCCAGTACACTCCTCTTCGCTCTTCAAGGTTAACGCTGTGATACCGTAGATACCCTCGTGCATGTCGGAACCAGTTTCTCAGCTCGTCGATGTTAGTCGTAGCGATGCTCTTGATCTTGGCTGGTTTGACATCGTTCGGCATCATGCTTGGCATCTCTCGCGTCCTCTCCGATCTCAATTGTTCTCCTCGAAGAAAATTCTCCGTTTCTCGGCTTCTGTACACTCGTCCTTCAAAATGTCTGAAACCGTTGTCGACGTGGTCACGCAGTTGAGATAGCTCAATCGAAAGTGTCAACTCGGTTACTTAGTCGTTGTAGCATCTCGGTGACGTGTACCGACATAGGCTCCATCGTGGGACTCGATCCTTCTCGCACTGCCTGTCTTCCACCATCTGTCGACGTCGGTTGTGTCGGCCCAGAAGGCGCCCCCTCAGGTCGACCATCAACTTCCTCTGGTAGTCTCTCTCCTGCTCGGTTAGACATCTTCGTCTCGTCTAAATGTTCTAAGGCTCCGAAACCACGTGTGAGGTGCTACTTTGGTTAGGCTAAGTTGGCAACCTTAGACTAATAGTAGAACCTAATCTCTGGATCTAATTATACAGCGTAGAGAGAATTAATAAGACTGTCTTAGGTACAGGGTTTCTTACAATCTGGGTGTGTCGTAAATCTGGTTTGTACCGGTCTCTACCGCTCTACCAGTAAGTCCCCGTCTTAAATATCCACACCTCAGGTGTTCTAGAACAGCCTTAGAACATGTAGCTTGTGCTGTCTGCTAACTAAACCAAACTATTACTAGTGATACAGATTATCTGAGATTATCTGTACCGTCTATCCAACCTTATCGCACAAGCTCTTACAACTATCTAGAGACGAACTATCCAGAAGAGATACTGCTAGTAACTCTGTACTGTCGAGGGAAAATACGGCGATTCAGTTGTATTGCCGTGATGACAATAAAAGAGTCACTGAATATCGCTAAGATACAGGTACCACTCAGAGGAAATAAATAATGTCAGATACTAGCACTTAGCTAAATGGCTATGATATGACAGCCACCATCCCACTCAACCAAACATTCCTACACCACGGCTCACACTTTCACGCCACTTGCACCCTCAACATCACTCCACACCACCACCCCACCTTCGGTAGGGCCCGCCTCTCGGACCTCTTCACCGCCACACCACCCCCCCACCCCCCTCACTCACCATGTCAAAACACCACACATTATACCGCAACCCCCCCACCCTCCTCCTATGGAGTATGTACCCGCCACTTTTTGGATGTCGACACCTACTCCAAGTGGAAGCTTGAGACCTCCGACATCTCGATGATGGACACCGACGACGACACCCCATTTGACCTCGACTCTCTCCCCGATATCCAACTGTCCTCCACACACCCGAACCCTACCCACCCTACCTCAAACCCTAAAACCTCCCGGAAACGCCGCTCCTCCTCCCCGGAGCCATCCGCCGGCCACCCTCCAACCACCACCCCCTCCTCCTCCTCCCCCG
>JAPMLY010003250.1:0-24967 GCA_026401115.1 Tetraselmis chui | reverse complement strand
CCCATCGACGGAGGGCATGACTTCGAGCAAGCGCCAAGCCTTGCAGCAACAGCACTTCGGCCAATGCAGAGGTCGCCAACCGTTTATGCCCATGCCTAACGTGATGTACTACATCGCTAACATCTTGCACAGTCTACCGATGGTGGTGCCACAGATTTTTCTTCATATAGTACAAGAAAACTGTAATGAAGAGCAGCTCGGGCATGTTTAGAAGTGGTGCTACGAGAATTTATCCATGATTATTAGTGACGATATCTATCTCCAGACCGAAAACGTTGTGAAGAAGCTGAACGTTTTTGCAGAGAGATGGCCGGGGTCGACATCCCGTCTGTTCCTTGACAACTTCGATACTATCCTGAAGATCGCCATTAAAGACCACGGCAGTGGCGAGATGAATAAAGATGTCTACGCGGAAGCACTTGCACTTCGGGAGGCGTTCTTCCTTTTCAATGATATTGTCACGAGAGGATTCGATGACACCGAACCAATGGCTGTAGAAGCGCATGCGCAGGAATTGGACAATCCGGGCGCCCAATTTATGGCTGCATATTTGGAGGTGGCCGCTGACTCTCACATGACTGTCTACATGCACATTATGGCGTGTCACATGGGCGACCTTGTGAGACAATGGGGTGGCTTAATGAAATGGTGTAGTCAAGGAGCCGAGGCCATGCACATGATGACAAAGTTCTTTGCCCGAAAGCGCTCAGCAAGGAAGGGAATGTGTCAAAGGTGGTGCTCACCCGAGTGCATATGACGATAAAGATGCGAGCCCAACCATCACGCATGCAGCGGCTTCGGCACACTAGAGTACATGTCACAGGCACTAGCCACGTGTCGAAGGCCAAGAGGGAGGCACACGAGCAAACCCAAAATAAACTCAAAACCAAGCAGTACCCCACCCACAACTTTAATGAATCTCGTGCAGTGCAAAAGGCAAGGGGCGAGTGACAAAAATGTAGCAACAGAAATGATTAAATATGATTGCCTACCGCCGGCGGCGCTTGCTAGATGCTGGAAGATATGCCCCCAAAAAGTTCGTTATCCATGCGTCATATTGATAAATATTCGTTGCTTGGACTGGCACCTCCGACAGCTCCATGGCATGCTTTACACCCGCTGCAATGTCTTGGCCGTTGAACATAGGGTCCCGACTGGGCTAGTATTGCATGTTTTGCTTGAGGCGCTCCTACCCCTAATGCACGACCATCAACCGCAACCGCTCGTTCCTCTTCTCTAGGTACTCTCCTTCCTCCTTCAGTTTCTTCTCCCGTGCCGTGCGCCTAGCGTCCGCAGCATTCTGCGCCTCGACCACTCGCAGCTGGTCAACATAGGTCGCGAAGCCAGTCTTGCTCTTCGTCAGGCGCGGGTGTTGATATGGTTTTGCTGTGATTGGGAAGGCTAGTGAATACTTTCCCCCACGATGGGCGCAAGGTGGGCTCAGGAAACGTCCATCTCGATGCCCGTTGCTGCAGGTGCTCAAGATCAAGCAACTGAAGTTTGCTGTTGTAAATCTCCGGCTCGTCCCCAACAGACTGCATTAACTTGAACTGCGCATACTCGCGCTGATTGCAGTCCCATGGGGGGAGGTGGGGGTACCTTGACAGATCGGCGTCTTCGGCCCCCGTCGAAAGATCATGAGCGGCTGATAGCTTGGGTCGGCATGTGCTTGGAGGATCTACCGTGACAACAACCTTGGCAGTGTTGAACTTGAAGGTAAGCTCCGACGTGGCGATACCGTTAGGCTGTTTTCTCTGCGTCTCCGTCACCGTGCCGGGTGGGACGATTATTTTCAGCGTGCTATTCCTCCTCCGGATGTTCCCGTACGCGACGTCCGCGCATGCTTATCGCGTTAGATGCATCCCCACCAATTGCCCCATCGCATACCAAGTATGAAAAATCCACCCGCGAGCCATGCAGCCCACTCCCGACTTCTTGCAGCTCCCACGGTCACATAACTGCACGGAGCGAAACTCGCGGTCCCAAAAATTCATGTTGACTTCCCCGTCCTCGTAGTCGTGGCAGTGTCCTTCATCCAATTAGTACTTAACAGGTCGGAAGGGAAGCCGACCAACTTCACAACCTTGGACGCGTTGGATATTTTGAAGTCCCGGCCGAGCTCATCGAATGTTGTTGCATGAAACAAAGTCTCCCACGTCTCGCGCTCCACGACCACCATAAGAGTCAATAGCGGGCCTAGGCATATCGTGCATGCGCTATCTCGGTATTGGGCCGGTTCGGACCGGTACTTTCGTCGAACTCTTCCGCGAGACAGTCCAAGTACTCGCCGTTCAGGGTGCGAATTCGCCGTTTCTGAGCTGCCATGGCACTCTCCTGCAAAATACACACCAAAGATACACTCAGACTTCATCGTGATACTTCGTCGATACAACAAAACTCGAGAAATCCCCACATGGTTGCCTGAGTTTGGTATTAAGTTGGTCATTTCGCAATAAATCCGGCGGGCATCAAGGATGTTGGTTTGGCGGTTAGCCTCTGAAAGCTAAACGCTAGCACAAATCTGTTCTAGTCTGTCTAGTTCTGTTGTTGCAAGATGGCAAAATGATGTTGTCGAGAGGCGATGGTGAAAGATGTTTCACTGCTGCACTTAGGCAGTAGATGTTGTAAGCGAACAAAGGAATTGTTAAAAGGTTCTGTCACCTCCCTCTACTGCACTGGGCTTAAATAGGTTTCTGCCCAGACTAATTACGCATGCAAGCTACGCTTACGTGTCAGGCGTTAGGGCTGTCTAACCGTCGTCATCCGCCTCGAGACGCGGCCTGCCTAGCATTGGGTTTCACGACGCGGCTCCTTCTGCATCGAAGAGCTCGTTCTGGCGCGTCATCTGGCTGGTTAGATTAATTATGCATATCTGTACGTACCGGGAGGTACTAGTCGTACTGTAGCATCAGCACCATTACAATATTGCAGTAGCGACGTACCCACGAGTATACGTCCATCCTGTGGAAAAGCACGATTTGGTATCCGTAACGAGTACTTGTACAATGTCCTGCAATGTACTGTTGCAGGACTGTACTCGTCACACTCGTACCCTCCCCCTCTTGACAGATCAGTGAGGCCGCCGCGAGGCAGACCTCCGTGGTTCTTGGCTCCTTTACTGAAGCAGTTACTGGGACTCAGGAATGCGCGCTGGGTGAGCGTGCATGAAGTCAGTGTACGCCTGAGTCTTGGCAAATTTGTGCCATTGAGGCGTCTCCAAGAATTCTTGTAACGCAATTGTTCGATGCACCTCGTTCAACCGGTGCCAGACAGGTGGAATGTCGTCATCACTGAAGTGCGTCATGAAGGGTAGATATTTGCCTCGTCGCCCAGGTAGCGACTTGATGCACACAGCAGAGATGTGCGAGACGTCAATCTCCTCGTCGTCTCCTTCATGTACTGTCACCGGGACAGCTGGTCGTAGCGGAGCGGTAGAGCAGGGTCGTAAGTTGTTAACATGGAACACAGGATGTAAGCATATTGTCGCTGGTAGTTTCAATCTGTAACTGTGTTTCCCAATCTGCTCCTCCACTGGAAAAGGGCCGAGCTGTCTGTCTCTGAGTTTCCGGTTCGGTTGTCCTCGCAGAAAAAGATTTGCTGTGACGACTGACACCTTGTCTCCCTTAGCGAAGTGCGGCGCTGTAGACGGTTCTGTGCGCGCTTGCATCTCGTCCTTGTGTAGCTGTAACACTGAGCGTACCAGGGTGTGTACTTCCTGTTGTAAGTAATACCGCATACGTATTAGTTGCAGATAGCTACTGTAAGCTACCTAGATATGATTAGTACATGTCTAGATCGGACATACCGATAAACTGTTTGACTCGGTACAGAGCTGTCGCTAGGCTACAGCTCTCCCACTTCTGTTGTCCCGACACCACGCCTGTAGGTTGGTTGTCGCCTTAATTGTTCCGTTTGCGGGACTGTGACTGTAACTACGTTTGCGTACGTTATCTTCCACACTAACTGTGTTTGCATGGTTCAATAGGTTATGGGCCCCCGCCTCACGTCACTCACCCGCGACAACCTGGTTCGGCGAGCTGCGATCGACAGCTCTCCCGCAGAAGGCAAGTTTCCTTAGACTCCTAGTACTTTCAACCTGTAGTCGGCGGTATCGCCAGTATAAACTGCGATTTTAAAACCCGCCACCACCCCTCTTAAGTCAGCCACCCGACGGAGATAGCCAGCCACCCACACCGACGCACTCGTCGTGTGTGGACAGGGTGCACACAGGTCCAAGCTGGAGAACGGGGGGGTGCACTGTCGGGTGAATACGCATCCACAGGTCGCACGCCAGCCGTAGCTTACCTTTTATTTTTATTTTTATACTAGCCTCGCGCATCAGCCACCAGCGCAGCGCTCCACCTGTCCTGGCCTTGGCCTCGACTTGTGCCCCACATTGGGTGGAGGATGCAGAAAAGGTGCTCTGAGACACCCCGGGGCTACAGGCCGAGGGGTCGGCGGGCATCAGGCCGTCTCTTAGCATACCGCTGTTAGGCACGAGTCCGGCTAGCGGTTTTTACCGCTGCCTGTTTTTTCCTTCAGCTTTTTTTTTTTTTTTTTTTTTCCCTCTGTCGAAATGGAGCAGAAAAACCCGCCTGCTTCACCTGCTGATTCCCCTGAGTCAGGCTCTCACCAGAGCACCCCCGATCACCCCCCCGATACTCTCGCGCTGCTCGTTGCGCAAGTGGCGCGCTTAACTGCTCGTATCGACTCGCAGTCGGCCGAGGGTGCTGTCGCTGCTGCGGGTGCTAATCCGCACCCCCCTGTAGCTCAGCGCCGCCACGATGCCCCACTCGAACCCGTCCGGGACAGCCACGACGGTCACACCCTCCACCTGCGTGACCATACCCAGCCTGGTTTCGTAACCCCGGACGCAGCACACTCTTTCCTGCTGCAGCCCCTGTTGGCGACCCCACAGTCGCACAGCGCCGCCACGATGCGCCCCGCGAGCCCGCGCGTGCCGATGCGCACTACGACCCCTCGCGTCACGCCATCCGGGTTGATCACCTCCCACCACCTCCCCCCTTCCCCCACGCCGGATATGCCCTTCACCACCCCGGCCCCCATATCACAGAGGCGCCCTCTCATCTCATCCCCCCCTACCGTGACCACCCGCACTCGTACGGCCCGCCGCGTCCCATGGCCGGCCGCTCTCCCTTTCCCGGTGGCCCACCTCCTCCCTTTCATGGCCGGCACTCTCCCCCACTCCAACATGGCGACCCCAACCCCCGGGGCCGTCGTCGCCCCACTATCGACCCGGTGGTCATCAACCGGGCGGCACACGAAGCCCCCGGCTTCGACAAGGACGCCCTCAACCGGTCCATGAAGATGTCGGTCCCCGTCATGTGCCCGACCACGGACTTCAAGCAATGGAAGAGGACCTTCCTTAATTTCCTCTCCATCAAGGCCGCATACCTCATTCCTCAGCTGGCCATCCGCGACTCCGGCGTCTGGCTCGACGAACAAGCGCAACACTACGCCTACACGCTGCTCCTCCATGCAGCCAGCGCGAATAAGCGCGCTGACCAAGCCATGAAATGCGTTTCTCCAGCACGCCCAGACTGCGCCGCTGCCGCGTGGGACATCCTTTGTGAACGCCTCGATTGTCGGTCTTTTGCTCGCTCCTTGTCCCTCTTGGACAATCTGACGGTCAGACAGCGCCCCGGTCAGTCACTCAGTGACTATGTCCACTACATGCGCCAGACCTTTGACGAGTACAACGACACATGCCAGTTGGCTGATGGCTCCGTTGCCATCCACCCCCACCACCTCGGTCTCCTCATGCTGCGCGGCATTTCTAGCAACGGCCCACACGGTCAGGCGAAGCAATGCGTCATCAACGCCTTCGACACGGACTACATCATGTCGGCTGATGAAGTTATGGCGAGCATTCTACACCTTGCGCACAACATGGAAGACAACCCTGCTCCGGACGCAACCGCTCCGGACATATCACCTCCTCCCATCTCCGCGTTCGTCGCTGCGGGCCGCGGCTCGCACAGCGGTCGAGGCCCACCACACCGTAACCCTCGCGGCCATCGACCCAACAAGTGTGGCGTTTGTGGCAGCCTCCACCATCTCATGTCCGCGTGCAATGCCACTGATGACGCTATCCTTAAGTGGAATCTCGCCAAGCGTAGGCTGACAGTCCAGAAGTACGGTCCACCCCCTCTGCTCACGTTGCGCTGCTGAGCGACGTCCCTGCCGACGACGCCCCCGCCGATAACACCGATTGCCTACCCACCTTCGCGGACTGCGTTGATGACGACGCTGACGACGAGGTGAGTGTCCCATTCAGCTCTGTGGCATTCTCCTCTTCCCTCGCCCCGGGTCGTAATCTGTCAAAGTTTTGGGTCGTTGATTCCGCCTGCTCGATTAACCTCACTGCGTTCCGAGATGACTTCGTGAAATTCACGCCCCCCTCCACTCCCTCTCGCGTGGGCGGTGTCGGCGTTGACGTTAAGGGCAGTGGCTCAGTGCGACTTTCTGTCAGACTTGCCTCTGGCCAGCTAATTCACCGCACTGTGTATGCACTCTACACCCCTGACCTATCATCTCGTTCAGCACAGCGTATCGGCAGACTCCTTAGTGTCAGCTGGATGCAAACTCACAGCGGTTGTGAATTCATATTCCCTTCCAACTCTGACACTGGTTTGCTTTTGGTACCCACAGGCATGGGTATGCTAGAACCGTCCGGAAACGGTCTCTACCTCCTTCCCCACCAGCCGGCCCTCCCTTCCAGCCCATCCGCCCCGCCGGCACTTGACCCCTCACCTCCGGTTGCCCTTACTGCCCAGTGTGATCCCGTCCTATGGCACCGTCGATATGGCCACCTCAATATGCAAAGCCTTCAGGCCCAACATACTCACGGTGTCCCGACTAGCCCTGTGTTAACTAGCGCTGTAACCAAAGTTTCGTGCGACTCTTGTCTCCTTCACAAAGCCACAGCTGCACCACGCAACACAGCCGCTTGCGCGAAACCATCCCACCCCCTCCTCAACATGTCCGCTGACCTCTGGGGCCCGGTCAATGTCCCCTCCCCGCATGGCCTCCGCTACTGCTTGCTCGTCATCGACCATCACACCAACTACATGTGGGTGCGGTTCCTTAAGTCTAAAGACGACGCATGTTCGGAATTGGAAACCATCCTCTTGGACATCAAACACCTGCATGCCCGCCATCACTCCCAGACGGGCGCGTTCGCACCGGTCCTCAAATTTGACTCAGACTCGGTGTTTGAAGCTGCTGTCACTCGCCAGATGTGCGCACACCTCGGCGTCGGGGTACAGTTCTCTGCCCCATACGCCCACCACATGCTCGGCAAGGCCGAACGTCCCTGGCGCACCATCCGGGACAATGCATCGGCGATGCTCCACAACATGGCCGTTCCCAACTCCATGTGGTCGTGCGCTGTCAGCACAGTTGTGTACCTTCGCAACCGCACGTACAGTCGCTCGGTCGGACCTAATGGGGGCGTCCCCCTCACACTCCTTACGTCGTCAGTGCCCAACGCCTCCAAGTTCCGCGTCTTCGGCTGCGCCGTTTTCGCCAAGGTCCCCGACAAACAACGTCGGAAACTCAGTGAAAAAGCATTTCGCGGCGTCATGGTGGGCTATCCCCCTGACGCACCCGGGTATCGTGTCTACAATCCGGAAACACGTCGCATCACCACTTCCGTCCATGTTGTCTTTCAGGAAGACACCCCAGGCTTCGACACACCACCCTCCGTCGACTCGGCCATCACCGACTCTTCGGACGACGTCCCCGCAGACTCCCCCCTATCCCACCCCATTGACCTCACATCACCCACACCCCTACCCCCCCCGCCAACCCCTCGCCATGCTCGGCTCCGCTCCCACCCCATTCGCTACGGCGATATGGTTGCCCACCTGTCCGACTTCCCACCCACACTCGTCACGGCGTGTTGTGATCCTGAACAAGGAAAAGCTCAAGAGGACATCTTTGAGCACCCTCACGTCCCCAACCTTGTCATTGGTCCCCCACACACACCTGCCGGCACGTCCCCTACTGCCGTCGCCCTCCTCTCCGCCCGAGAGTGTGTGGAACCAAAATCCTACCGAGCTGCGCTGGACAGCGCCCAAGCCCCCCAATGGCACGCCGCTATGCAACAGGAGTATTCCTCCCTCATCAGCAACGGCACGTGGGACCTTGTGGACCTCCCCCCCGGCCGCATGGTCGTTAACAGCATGTGGATCTTTAAAATCAAGTCGGATACAGCCGGCGACGTCTCCCGCTTCAAAGCGCGGTTCGTCGCCAAGGGGTGCAGTCAACGCGCTGGACTGGACTACACGGAGACCTTCTCCCCGGTCATCCGCATGGCCAGCCTGCGTCTCTTCCTAACCATTGCAGCCGCCCGCGACCTTGAACTCTGCCAACTTGACATCGACACAGCGTTTCTCTACGCCCCCATCCGGGAGGATGTGTACATCCGCCAGCCCCTCGGCTTCACCGATGGAACGTCCAAGGTTTGTCACCTCAAGCGTTGCCTCTACGGCCTTAAGCAGTCCCCCCGCGAGTTCAACATGCTACTTCGTGCGTGGCTCGTCGACCATGGCTGGCAACAATGCGTCTCCGACCCGTGCATCTACATCTATCGCGCCGGCCACGTCTTCGCCATGATCGCCCTGTACGTCGATGACATTCCCGCGGCCTGCAATGATGCCACCTGGCTCGCATCGTTCAAAGCCCAACTCGGAGCACGGTTCAAAATCAAGGACTTAGGCGACCTCTCCCAACTCCTCGGCATGCACATTGCCCGCGATCGCTCCACGCGCACAATCTCGCTGGACCAGTCCAAGTACCTGCGCGACATCCTCGCCAAGTACGGCATGTCTGACTCTAAGCCGTCGTCCCTTCCGATGGACCCAGGCTTCCTCGCCGGCCTTGCACACTTGAACTCGCCTTCTCTCACAGGAGTGGCCAAGGACGTCTACCCAAGCCTCCTAGGCAGCCTTCAGTACGCCGCCGTTTGTACACGCCCCGATGTCTCCACGGCGTTGAGCATCCTCGGCTCTGCCCAAGCCTCACCCACCGAGGCACACTTGCAAGCTCTGAAAAAGGTCCTCCGCTACCTCCATGGCACCATCAACATGCGCCTGACGTTGGGGGGGGGACTGGACCACAGTCTCCAACTCACAGGCTTTGCCGACGCTGATTGGGCCAACGACAGCAGCACTCGCAAGTCTCGCTCCGGCTATCTCTTCACCCTCGGACGCGGGCCAATCAGTTACAAGTCCAAACAACAGACTTGTGTGGCTCAATCCACATGTGAAGCCGAGTACTACTCTGCGGCTGACGCCACCAAGGAGGGACTCCACCTCCGACAACTCCTGGGGGAAATCTTCGACTCCCCCATCACCGAAACCACCACCATCTGGGAGGACAACCAAAGCGCCATTGCATACTCCCAGAATGCCTTGGTCAGCGAGAAGACTAAACACATCGGCCTGAAGTGGCACTTTCTCAAAGACCACGTGGAGCAAGGGACCATCAAGTTGAGGTACCTCCCCACTGACCAGATGGTGGCAGACATGCTCACCAAACCCCTCCCAGGACCTGCACTAGCACGACACCGAAGTGCGATCCTTGGAGGACAAGACCCAATGCAACGCTTCATCCCGTAGCTACCTTCAGGGGGAGTGTTGTAAGTAATACCGCATACGTATTAGTTGCAGATAGCTACTGTAAGCTACCTAGATATGATTAGTACATGTCTAGATCGGACATACCGATAAACTGTTTGACTCGGTACAGAGCTGTCGCTAGGCTACAGCTCTCCCACTTCTGTTGTCCCGACACCACGCATGTAGGCTGGTTGTCGCCTTAACTGTTCCGTTTGCGGGACTGTGACTGTAACTACGTTTGCGTACGTTATCTTCCACACTAACTGTGTTTGCATGGTTCAATACTTCCTGTAACAATCTCAATCGTTCTGTTGCGTCTTGCGAAATTGGAATCGACGGTCGCATGCTGAAGAGCATTTCAGGAGGCTCCTCAGGAGAAAAACCAAAATTAGCCTCGAACGGTGTGTGCTCAATTCCGAGTGCACGCGAAGCGTTGTACGCAAACTCCACTTGCGGTAGAAGTGTCGACCAATCAGAGCCATCATAGCAACAGAAGCAACGAAGAAGCTGCTGAAACGTGCTATTCACTCGCTCTGTCAACCCGTATGTTTCTGGGTGTCGGTTGGAAGACATGTTCAGACGCGTTCCAAGGCGTCTCCAGAGTGTCTGCCAGAAAGCGCTGACAAATTTCGGGTCGCGGTCGCTGATCAGCACACGGGGAAGTCCATGTAAGCGGTAGACTCCCTGTAAAAACAAAGTGGCAGTTTCTTCGGCAGTAATCGACTCTGTACATGGCAGAAAATGGGCCATTCGAGTTAGATGGTCTACTACAATCAGCACACTGTTAAAGCCATTGCTTTCAGGCAAGTGTGTCATGTAGTCAAGACCAACTGTGTGCCACGGTCTGGGTGGAACAGGCAATGGGTAAAGAGTGGCAGCCATTTGCGGTCGAATCTTCGCTCGTCGACACACGACGCAGCGTTCACAAAAGTCTTTCACGTCTTGGCGGATTCGTTTCCACCAGAATCTGTCGAGTGCTTTAGCAAGAGTGCTAGCAACTCCTATGTGACCACCTAACGAACTTTCGTGCAGCTCTGTGATCAATCTCAGTCGGAGCTCAGAGTTCTGTGGTATACAGAGGCGATTGAGGCGCCAAAAGTATCCGTCTATGGCTTCTATCCGGCTGTCTCTTGTCCACTCACCCTCGTCCCCATAAAACGAATCTTGTGAGAACCCCTCGCGAATGAGATCAGCGAACTCAAGGCTCAGCTGCAGCGCGTCAACAGTAAGTGAATTTAACTGTGCGTCTTCAAACAGCCGTTGGGACTTCCGTCGTAATTCTCGATCTGACGGAACCTCGCCATCCCCAAATAAGAGTACTGTGGCGTGAGGTACGAAGTCTGGACGCCGGCTTAACGGGTAAGCTTCGTTCAGAGCTCCTTTGCGATATGCAAGTGTCATCGAGCCCACAAACGGTTGCAAATCCCGCAGGTATCTTGCTTGCCGCTTGTTCAGCCTGTTGTTCGGTTGCTTGAGCAGATGTCGCAGTGTGTCGTGGTCTATTACGACAAGGAACTTAGAACAACCTTCAAGATAGCACCTCCAATGCTTGACAGCTTCGCATACGGCCAAAGCTTCTAAGTCGTACGCAGAGTAAGTGTTACCACGCTCAGCTGGATTCAGCTTGCGCGCCCGGTAAGAGACTGGTTGAAGACCTCCTCCTTGGTCTTGCAACAGGACTGCTGCAATCCCCACTGTTGAAGCATCTGTAGCCACGGTGAACGTCGCGTCCGAGCCGACCTCCGGAAGGATCAGGCATGGCGCGGAAATGACCCGTAACTTGAGAGTCTCAAAGGCTTCCAAACAGGTAGGCGTCAGCGTATCCTTCAGTGGCTGGGACTTCCGCAGTAAGTCCGTCAATGGAGCCGTAAGGTCGCTAAAATGGTGTATAAATCTGGCATAGAAGTTGCAGAACTGTACGAAACTGCGAACCTCCTTCTGCGTCTTGGGCACTGGCCAGTCTGCAACGGCCTCGACTTTCTTTGTAGAAACCGATATTTTACCGGCTGACACAGTGTAGCCCAGGTATTCCATCTCTTGTAATCCGAAGAAGCATTTCTTAAGGCGTAATTTTAGCCCTTCCTCCTTGAATCTTTGCAGCACTAGACGTAGGTGCTCCAGGTGCTCCTCCAGTGTTCGACTGTAGATACAGACGTCATCCAGGTAGACTGTCACGAACTTATGTAAAAAGTCGCGAAGAATGTCGTTCATCATCCTTTGAAATGTCGCTGGTGCGTTGCACATCCCAAACGGCATGGCAACCCATTCCATTAAGCCATCAGGGGTCTGAAATGCCGTCTTGTGAACGTCATGTTCACGCACTCGAACTTGCCAGAATCCAGAGGCGAGGTCGAGGTGTGTGTAAAAATTCGCGTCCTTAAGTTTGTCCAGTGTGTCATCCACACGCGGTAGCGGGTAAGCATCTTTACGCGTAACCTCATTAAGGCCACGACAGTCAATGCACAGACGAAGCGAGCCATCAGCTTTCCGCACAAAAAGAATTGGCGAGCCGGACTCACTGTTGCTGGGACGGACCAGACCAGCTTCCACTGCGTCTTTGAGCTGTCGATTTAGCTTAGCGCGCTCTGCGGGTGACAATCTGTTCAGACGTTGACGTCGCATTGGGCCAACTGTTTCAATGGGATGATCCCACTGTCGGCTTACATGAGGAGAGTCGACTGGTTGCAGTAACTCCGGGAAGTCATCGAAGAGTAACGACCGGAAGTTGTCACGTTGTTCCGCAGTTAGCTCCTCTCCAGTGTGAGAGTCTGTTGGTTGTTTAGCGGCTGACGTGAGTTCAATGACGTAAAAATCAGCATGACGTCCCTTGTTGCGGCGCGTCTTGCGCATGAACTTCTGAACTTTCGTAGACGACAGGAGTAGACACTCAGGGCGTCGTTCCTCGAGTGTAGTCTCCACAGCTGTGCCGTCCATTAATGTAAAAATTCTGGTTGTACCAAACTGTAAAGAGGCATGTTCGTCATCAAGCCATGGTAAACCCATGATTAAATCAGTTGCACGTAAGTCACGTAAGACGTAAAAAGTCCGGTGAAATTCGTGGCGAGCCAGCTCAGAAGTGAAATCACAGACTGTCGTAGAAGTCACTCGTTGTCCGTTAGCGAGTCGAACTGGAGTCTTACTTGCAGACTTCCGAGTCTGTAAAGCAAAGCGTCGTACAAAGTCCTTTGACACAAAATCAAGCGTCGTAGCGCAGTCCACTAATCCAAAAATTTGGTGTCCGCCATCAGGAGTTTTCACAATGAGCTCAGTTCGAATTAACGGGCGAGCTTCCGTGAGGTCAGTCAGTAGGGTTGTAGCTGGCGAAGAAAATTGTCGCAGCGTAGCGATGGAAGGTTCCGCGTTGTCTGAAGGTACAGGTACCGAGTCGGGTTGATCAAGTGATGTAGGTTCTGGTGAGTCGTTAAACGCACAATCTGCGTCGACTAACCACAGCTGTACATGCCAAGGAGCTGGAGCAACCTCCTCCTGTTGCGCTGGGTTCTCCAGTGACTGACGAGTAAAAAGTTGTGTTCTCGCTGGGAATTCTTGGTAGAGTTTCCAGTGCTTAGTCACTTGAGTAAATCTCGCCCACTTCGGTAATACAAATACAGCCTTCGTAGATGTCGGAGATGTTCGACGACAATCCTCTAAATGCTGCGCAATCTGCTCAGCTAACTCCCAGGGTGGGTTGATGAACACCCGTTCTCCTGACAAATCTCTGTCTAGAATCGAGTCACTCGGCGAACAGTGAGGTAGATCACCGTGCGAGTTTAGACCTTCATCATCAGCACATCCCTCCAATGTGAAGTTGAATCGTGCATGCAGAGGGTCAAAGACTGAGTCAACCAGTTTCCAATCAACTGAACGTCTAGTTACAGTTTTACGACCCTGTCTCTGCTTAGTCTGACGTCGACGACCTGCTACTAGCGTTACATGTGTCGCGACTGTAGTCGATGGAGATGCCGAAGGTGTTTCGACGACCTCTGTCGCTAACATTGTCTCAGAGTGAACAGTATATGTAGCCGGCTGCTCCAGTTCATTTGTAGAATAGCCTTGCCACCATCATTGCTTCTTGGGTTCCATCGGTGCCTTGCCCTTGAACTCCGGGCATTGGAACAGTCGGTGTCCCTTCTTGTGGCACTTGAAGCAGAGTCCCTCGTCCATGTGTCGCTTACGCTCCTCAGCTGTCATCGCATTTGCGAGTGTGTTAAAATCTTCGCGGCCGGATGTTTGTCCACGTCCGCCATTGTTGCCACTACGACCACCATTGTTGCCACCACCACGTCCACGTCCGCGGCCACGACCACGGCCACCTCTATTACGTTTCCAGACGTTAGAGGCTTCCTCGAGAGGGTCATCAAAGTTGCGCTTGCGTGAAGGCTGGGCAGATGGACCAGCAGCAGACCTCGCATTGCTGAGTTCCGGCGAGTTTGTCACGACGTCATTCAAACAGTTTTGCAGCTCCACCAGAGTAATTTGGTATCCCTTCTGAGCTCGGTGTGATTTAGCCTGATTCTTGAGCGAAGTGTTCGCTAGGCCATTAATGAAGCGTACACACTGTACATCAGCTGTCAGGTGTTCACGAGACCGACGTAAGTAGTCGTTGTACTGCTTACTGTAGACCGCGTAACTCATCGTGCTGCTCTGCGTAAAGCTTAGCAAAGCGTTAATTGCGTCGTCCTTGATGTTCGGAAGAAACATTGACTTGCGTAACTCCGTAACAAGCTCGTCGTACGTAGCTGGAATTGGGGGCTGAGCTTTCCGGTTCAACCACCACCCATTCAGATGTCCAGCAAACTGTGAAGTAACCCAGATAACTGCGTCGTACGAGTCAGCTGTAATCCCAAGCATAACAAACCGCTGAGGCTGTGCTTCGAGCCAATCCTCCAGTACATGAGGTACTTGACTAGTCTGATTCGGTGAATTAATTGCAGCCTTACGCTGAGTCTCCGTGAGGGTCACAGGTAGTCCAGCCAGGTTGTGGGTAGGCATCGGCATTCCCACTCGTAAATCCGTAGGTCCTTCACCAGTCAGTCGATTGATGTGTCCACGAATCAAAAGCCAGACAGAACCGGAGTCGACCGTTGTAAACCGGGTGTACATGTGGAACTGTCTCGGGATAGACGCGTCATCAAACAGGACTGGAACGTGTTGACGTATCGCTCGGAAAAGAGTTCCCATTGAGTCACGTAACCAAAGTGAAGTAACTCACTCTTGTGCTTCTCAGCACGAAGTAATCCCTTATGTGTGGGCGTAAGTGTCAGACTGTCGATGTTGATGGTTTCCGGGACGACGTAAGTGCCATCCGGATTAACTGTCGACTGTGCTAAAACAGCCTGCTCAACCTGAGCAGGTGTGCGTAAGTTGTTCGTAGCAAACATGATAGGAATAGAAGCCGAGTACACGTAGACAAGCTGTCGTCCTTGAGGTAGCGTAACAACAACAGGTTCACCACTCAACAGCGTCAAATCATCCGGTGTCAAAACAAGACCGGTCTCCTCGTGTAACTCGCGAATAGCAGCGTCGACATGCTCTTCGTTAGGTAAGACAGAGCCAGCTGGGAACCAAATTTTACCAGAACGAGGCTCACGCTGAAACACCAACTTCAAGTCCGACGGTTTAGTTCCTCCAACGTGAATTACTAACACCACGTAATGTCCGGGTCCTAGAGAAGCCATCTCAACTCAATCAAGCAACGTCGAGCAGATCAACGAGCAACGAAACCGTGCGTCGACCAAAGAGCTCCGAAACCAGTGTGGCGGTTAGCCTTTGAAAGCTAAACGCTAGCACAAATCTGATCTAGTCTGTCTAGTTCTGTTGTTGCAATATGGCAAAATGATGTTGTCGAGAGGCGATGGTGAAAGATGTTTCACTGCTGTACTTAGGCATTAGATGTTGTAAGCGAACAAAGGAATTGTTAAAAGGTTCTGTCACCTCCCTCTACTGCACTGGGCTTAAATAGGTTTCTGCCCAGACTAATTACGCCTGCAAGCTACGCTTACGTGTCAGACGTTAGGGTTGTCTAACCGTCGTCATCCGCCTCGAGACGCGGCTTGCCTAGCATTGGGTTTCACGACGCGGCTCCTTCTGCATCGAAGAGCTCGTTCTGGCGCGTCATCTGGCTGGTTAGATTAATTATGCATATCTGTACGTACCGGGAGGTACTAGTCGTACTGTAGCATCAGCACCATTACAATATTGCAGTAGCGACGTACCCACGAGTATACGTCCATCCTGTGGAAAAGCACGATTTGGTATCCGTAACGAGTACCTGTACAATGTCATGCAATGTACTGTTGCAGGACTGTACTCGTCACATTGGTGTCGGCGGTTGCTGTACGGCAAGGGCGAGTGAGCGTGATAGTGGGTGGTTGCATGTGCCGACATTGCATACCTGCCGTGGCGACCTATCCGCGTTAGGAGAATATGCAACCGCACACCTTCCGCGTCCGTATTTGATAAAGTTGTGGTTTTAGCAACACTTGTTCGGAGTTTCAGCGTGTATGGCGCCGTATCGACAGTGTCAGGAACGCGTAAGCAACAATGGCTATGAGCGATTGGTACATGTGCGTTGGCGGCGTGTTTTGACGCGATTCTCGCGTCTAAAAAGCCGCGTGTACGATATTAAAATGTCCATTGTACAATACCGGTAAATGTGCTGTGTGGGTGTCGAGAAAGTGGGAGCATACGAGGCGCTCGGGGATTCGCTCTTCGCGTGTGAGGGCTTCCTTGCCCTTGAAGTGATAAACATAGGTAAGTCGCGACTCGATGGCATGCGTGATAGCTTGTGTGTCCGAACGGCCGCGTCGTGCAAGTCCAAGGCGTGCGCTCTTTCCGCCGCGGTAGCGGTAGTCGAAGGAATTGTCGCCCGAGATGTTTCCAACACGGTACGGCTACATGATTACGAGCGCAGACTGCCACAACGCGATCATATAGGTGTTGGAAACAGACGGAACAAGGACATGGGACATGAGCAACTCTGGCTCGGAGGCAAGAAAGCCAGCCGGACACCGTTTGCAACCTAGTTATTTTCTCTTCTCAGCCCCCGAAGGAGGTGAGAAGACTCGGCTAGGTGGCGCGCTGCGTCGGGAGGAGCAACTAATACCTCGGGCGGGGTTGAGCACGGATCGAGACGGGACCGACGACGACCTGAGCGAGGGGGGTTTTTCACCTGCCTTCCCCCCCTAGTTCCGGCACGACCGAAGTCGCACAGGAGCCGAGGTCAGGCAGGTTCGTCTCGACCAGCTCAAGCTGAATATCCTTGCTGATCAGCGACCCCGCAGCGGCTGGAGCAGGCCGCGTATCGTGGAGACTAGCGACATTTTATAATTGGCGTTGAACGGGGGGGCCTAGAGACAACAACCAGTTTATACTGGTATTGTTGTAAACAATTTCAATGTTAATTTCAATATCGGTAAGAGCTTTATAGAAATATGTGATAAGCCGGCGGCCTCGGAGGGGGATGCGCTCGCAACCCCGTCGGCACTCACCCCCACCTCTTCGTGGTGGGCAATGGTAACCTTATAGCCGTGCCATGCCTTGCACGGTTGGGGGCAAGGCAGGGTGAAATTGGGCGGCTGTGATCCGCGGATCAACAACCGTCGAGAAGCCTCAATACGGAGGACTTTTAAAAGTATTATATGTACACCTTGTTAATATCCCTCCGTAGGGCTGCTTATGGACACATCCGTACCTTGGACTCTAGGGGAGTCTAGTTCCTTCACACATAGGTGGTCGCAGTGTATGCACGATGCACGGAATTCATATACACAATATGTTCCAATCGGGTACCGACTTTTGGGGCGGTACTTGGATAAGGCGTACAACTCCGTTCCGGGAGGCGTGGGTTCTAACCCCCTCATGGCATTTCTAATACACCTTCGTCAAGATCTCCCGCTCGGCTAGTCCAATATTTCTTTTCAAGGCCAGATACTCCTTGCATACTCTCATGTCTACGGGCGGGATTTGTATTGCATGGGTCGTTTTGCGGTGACGAGGGTACGGACGGATATGAGTTGGCGGCGGGCGTTGGAGCTGGCGGCGGACAGCCGGGAAGCAACACCGGAGCAAGGCACTCGCTCGCTGTCGACCACCCGTGTGGGACTCGTATCTCCCATGGGGGCGAGGCGAAAGGCTACGTATGCCGGTGGAGGGTCGCAGCCGGAGGAGCGTCACGGTATGGCAGCGAAGGTCCACATGGTCACCCGCTGCCGGAAAAACTAGGTACGGAGGGTCTTCGAAATTGATTTCCGTACCTTTTGTGGAGCGGCGACCCGATCCATGTGTTCGACCAACCCCTCCCCTAGTCGGTACCCAAGTATCGATAGGCTGCCTCATGCAGTGTGCACATGCTCGTATAGGCGCCTCCCTAACAACGTAAACCACCAATGGAGGGTAAGGCCGTCCACAACGCGATCGGACATGTGGCGGAAAATAGATAACGAAGGACAAAGGACATGAGAAAAACGATGGCATGGAGGCATGAGCGCCAACCAAACACCGTGCCAGGCTAAGGTATTTCTTCTTCCCAACCCCCGTAGGAGGAAGCAAGACTAGGCTAGGTGGCGAGCTGCGCCGGGAGGAGCAACGATCATCTCGGGCGGGGGTGTGCATGGATCGTAAAGCGACTGTCGACGACTTGAGCGAGGGGGTTGTTTTTTGCCGGCCTTTCCCCCTTAGCTCCGGCACGACCGGAGTCGCACAAGAGCAGAGGTCAGTTAGGCCCGACTCGACACGCACAAGCTGACCAACCTAGATGATCAGCGCCCCCACCGCGGCTGGGGCATGCCGCGTATCGTGTTGAAAAATGACATCTTATATTTCACACATTATGCAGAAAAATACATATGGAAGACAAATTAATATCGTGTACGTGTTTGTTTTAGACGGTATTGCTAATGCCAATGGAGAGGTTGGGATTAGTGGCACACGGTCTAGCCCCGGCTTATGAGTCCTAAATTGGCACAGCAAGGAGGGCCCAAAGACATGAGCCGGTTTCACTTGGTCTTGTTTTAAACAATTCAATTTCAATTTCAGGTTATTTTATTTTAATAAGCCCTTCAACCTACAACGCACCTGTAACCAAGCCGATTGGTGAGTAGTACCATGAAGTAGAGTCGTAGTACCGTGAAGTTGTACCATGAAGAGCAACAGAAAGACGTTGCATGAATTCTCGCCGCACACATCCCCCAAAGTGTCGAAAGGGGACATAAGTTGATCGACGAGCGAAATGTTGCATGCGGACATAACTATCAGACCGTAATGAACGAGAGTTTGCAACACCCATGCCAAGGAAGCGACGAACTTCCACAAAGATAGCCAAGCGATCAACCACCTCAGCCGGCATAGGCGTCAACCCGCCCCCATCCTCCATAGTGAAGGGGTAGTAGTCATGGACCGACTGAACCGAAGGCGTGCCAAGCAAAGCGGAAGTGCAAAGGTCCGCATCGAGTTTGCCGAGCTGAGTTCCCAATGCAAGACTGCCCGGGAGTAGGAGACGAGCACATATTTGAGGAACATTAGTGTTCGTGCGAGCACTTGTGACAATAGTCAAATGAACAACAAAATCACGGTATGGAGTCTTGAAGTCTAACAAACCACATCCCCAGGTCGATCTCGAGAAGCTCCCGACCGGATACCGCGGACCTCGAACCGCAAGTCTCGCCCCGCCTTAGTAGCCCTCGCTTCAAACATGAACTCTTCAAGCCCGTGGACAATCCGATCGTGGAGCCTAATGACGTACCAAGAGCACGGGCACCAGGGGATGTAAGCCATAAGCATAGCAGATGAGGAGCGCTCACCCGCCAAAGAAGTGCTCGATGCCGTCCTCATGTAACGCCGGAAACGCTCATTACGCGAGTTTGAGTTGTATGCGGGTGTACACGGTATTGTCCGTATAAGTATTGCAAAATGCTCAACATATGGTCAAAGCATCGCACTTTCAAGATGCACAACAACGGATGGCGCCACTTTGGCACTTGAAATACGCCAATGAAAAGGGCCGCATGCCCAAAGCACGCACCTTTTACTTAAAAAATATACTGGGTTCACCTTAGGTTATTAACCTAAACCTTGGTTAGCCCGGGTTAAGAAGCCAATTTCTGATCTCTGGCCGGATGATGGCCGGAGCATACGGAGCACTTCAGTACCACCATTACCCGTACCTTTACACGTACCCACATGCTTCACATATATATCATTTACCCGAGGGCACGTTTTGCCAAATATGTCAGTTTGCTTATAATTTGGTCAAAAGACCACCACATGCCTGGCTTGGGGGAAGATTAGCCCTAATTATGGGTTGGGTGGGTGGGTTGCGCGAGCCAGATGGGCGAGCGCAAAGCAGAGAGTGCAAGTGATCGGGGGTTGCAGAGGCTTGAGGGTTGCCGTTAGCTAATGTCGCTGAAGGTAAGGCATTGGGCGTTGCACTAGGCGTTTCCTCAGTCCTCGAGGGTTACCTTGAGGGCAAGGCAAGACGCACTGTTTTTACAATAACGCTTAACCGTCCATGTGTGCGTTATGTCACATATGTAAGCAGTAGGTTTTGTAAACCTCTAGATTTAAAAGAATCTGACTATTTACCGGAGGGCACGTTTGGCCAGTACCTTAAAGAGCCAGAGGCTTGCGCAACCTAGTCTTAAAGAAGCGGTTTGGCTGGGACGAGCCAGCCGAAGTACTGCCACGCCGCTTAAGACGGGGTCATGGTAGGGTCGATGTATTTTCCTTCTGTGACATAAATATTCTTGGCCCAGCCACCCATGTACTTGACGACGTGGAGTGGGGTCCCGATGCAGCAAGCAGCGGAGGCCGCACCCTTGCGGAGGATGTGCGATGTCCATTTGAAACCTTTCGGAGGTGCGGCGCCGATGGCGGTGTAAGCGTCGAGGAGCCATGCGGAGAGAGTAGCAACTCCTTGCCAGTCGCTGGAGTTCTCGTAAGGTGCGAAGCTCCATAGTGCGGCTGGTGGGGGGCAGTTGTAGAATTTCTCGCAATAGACGGCCCGCTGCGTGCAATGCTATTCCAGGAGGTCAACGAGGGTCGGGTTGGTCGTGATTGGGATAGCCATGATCGGATTTTTGGCCGCGATGCGTCGCTAGTCGCCTTTAGCTTTTTCGGATGGATAGCCAAATTCGTCCGGATGTTCGGTCGACAGTCAGGTCTTGAGTTAAGCAACGGACTCTAGACTCCGCTCTGCAAAAAAAAACGCATAATTCGTGCACACCGCTAGCAACGCCCGGAATCGAGCGATCATGCGTCGAGTTGGTGGCGTCCATGTGAGGTGTGTGCGGAGTTCGGCGGCTGCTTTGAGTAGCGAGAGCGCAAGAGGGGCCGGTAACGGGAGGCGGGGGTCCGTAGCCTCTAAACGCTCCTGCAATAGTTCGAGCCCGGGTCGCGCGTCCGCTAAAAGCTCGCCGACAACGATTGGCTGTTGTTGGTGGTCGCGGAAGAGATTGTTAATTGTGGAGTAGTATTGTTGCAGGGAAGCCGGGGCGACCGTGCCTTGCGGTCCTAGCCTGGCCGTGTAGCGGACGACGGACTATGTGGTAGCTTGTAGCGGGTGGATGTCTTCCTGGTGGCAGAACGCGGCGAATTGGCGTATACCGTTGTCGTAGTACCCGCAGGTAGTCGATGCAAGGGAGCTGCTCAACATGTGTAGCGCGGTGGCTCCGACGTGGTCGGTCCCGAGTAGCTTGCGAAGCGTGGTAGTCATGGTCGCAGTCCCCGGCGCGTGCGCATCCGGCTCGCGTAGCTTGTAGCGGGCCGGTCGCGAGTGTGCTAGTGGTTGGCAAGTGCTGGTGCGTAAGTCAGCGATGGTAGCGCTGGACGTCCGCATGGTGTGCCCTATTGCGCCCTGCGGGTGTGCATCCATGCCTGCGTGGTAGTCGAAAAGCCACGACGCTCCATTTTGGTCGTCCGACCCACTCTCACGAGCCGTGCCGCCCGGGGAAGAACATGTCGTGTGCGGCGGGGTAGTGGATGGTCTCGGTGGCCATGCTGTGGAGGTGCCGGAATAACGGTTGGTGGGGCCAGTAGGGTGCGATGACGGTGGCCGCTGCGCCCGACTTGTGTAGTTTTGCGCAGAGGGCGGGTAGAGCGGCCCACGGGGGGTTGCAGTAGTTGGCCTCGCGCTCCCACGCGATGTCCGGAAGGTGTTAACAGTCGACGTCCTCGCATTTGGGGTCGCGCCACTTGGCGTTGAAACGAGGAAGCTGCGTGTTTTCTATTGTCGCGAAACGGTCGATAAAATGGGGTCCCCACGCTGTCTGAAGGTAGTTGAAGATCCGCGGGTTTAGTTGCCAGTCGTCGCGGTCGAGCTCCCGGCTGAGGCTGTCGGCCTATATGTTCGCGGCGGAGCGAATATATCGGGGTCGGATGCTGATGTCGTTGACGTCCGGTAGGTGCCAGAGTCTTCGTAATTCGGTCATCATGACATGGGAACGCGTAGTCAACTTGGACAATGTTGCCACGACGGCGGTGTTGTCCTCGTGGAGTAGGACGTTGCGGTCTCGTAGCAGAGGTAGAAAGGACCCGATCGCGAGTCGTACGGCTCGTAGCTCCTTCCAAGTGATGTGTTGGCGTCTGTCGTCGTCGTACTAGAAACCGCGTGCTTGGTAGGCAGGGTTGTCGTTCAGCACGGCACCCCACCCGTAGCCGCTCGAGACGGCGTGGAGATACGCCGTCTCGACGGGTTTGTAGATAGAGCGTCCGGCTCACCTGAGGACGACGAACTCGACCTCGACGGCTAGCCCGACCAGCAAGAGAACGACGAGGAGCCCTCAGACACCCTCCCGGCCTATGCCGGCTCCCCCAGTGCCTGCCACCCCCACATGTCACCCCCGGCCAAACAGGCCGACTATCATCATTAGGTCCCCTCAGAACAAATCAGAGGTTAGACCCCACACCCCCCTCCCCACACCCCAGCCCGACATCCGCAATCATATTGTAAACACCGTACCTCGCTTCACTCTCCCGGCCCACTTCAACCCCCGCACCTGCTGCACAACCATGCATAACTTTATATTCGATTTAAACCTCGAATCCGGTCTCCCCACCCCTATAGGCTACCTCGATACCTCTGATGCCCTTTCCTTCCAATGGAGGCAATACCAAGACCTTTCTAACCTTTACTGCCTCGCTTCCGCAATAACTAAACTCCATTCGACTCCCACCAATTCGTACACAGTTATCACTAACAACGAGGTCGATAATCACCACCACAACTCCCATTACCCCAGCCACTGGTCCAATCTCGCCAACCGCGGCTCCCCCCCCCGTCCGGGGACGCCTAACCATTCTCTCCTCGTCCTCACATGGCAACACTCACACTTCGGCCTCCTCCACCTTACTCACTCCTCCGCTACCAGGATAGACTCTTTACATCACCCCCCCCCGGACCTCCTCGCCCGCTCTCTCAATCTCCTCTCCGACTGGAACTCCTCCCCCCCCCCCTCCCATTGACGCCCTACACTCCCTCAACCCACCTCGCCAAAACGACTCCGACATGGCATGGTCGTGCGGCACCCACGTCCTCTTACACACATATTTCATCGCCACAGCCCCCCCGGACCAACACTACATTCCCCCCTCTTTCGACCCCCGGTCCTCCGTGTACTCCCTACACACTCTCCTCTGGAACCACACCTACAATAAACGTATCCTACCGTCACTAAAGACAGTAAAAAGATCCAAAGTACTACTAAAGTACTACTGGACCACATAACCCGGGGATGGATCGGTAGCTCGGATGAGCAACGCCGATCGTCTTCGCTCTGGGCCTGGCCTCCCATCGAGCGCAAGACTGGTGGACAGGGCCGCCGGACGGCGTGCACCATTCACCTCTCCCCACCCGAGCCTAGCTCACAATGGCCTAGCTCTACTCAACCAGGTGTCCCAGCCACCCCCATCCGCCCAAGACCTGGACCCGACATTGGAACCCTCACCAGCCAGAGGACTCCAGACGCCTCTGGTCCTCGCCGCCCCCGGGTCAACCACTGACCTGGGACGGGCCGCTGACTCACCAACCCACACAGACGACATGTACTGGTGCGATAGTCCCGCTCCGTCCCACAGTAAGGACCAGTCTCACACCCCCCATCCCCTCCCAATATCCCATGCTGATACTCTTTTTAAGCGCGCACTTAAACCGATACCTTTCCCAGACCTTAGTGCGTCCCAGCCACTGTGCTGTAAAGTTCGACCAATAATGCAACATCATGCACCTCGTAAATCATCTTCTTTAATCAGAGAAACAAAAGAATATTATTTTACAGGCTTGATCCCTGGCCGTGCACAAGCCGCTGCCATGAACTGTGCTCACCGACGCCCCCCCCCCTCTCATGCCACCCACCTACCCCGCACCTACACTAGCCCACTCGCAGCCGCTCAAATTACCTGGCCTGACGCGCCGACCCTTGCCCTACACGCTCCCTCTCGCTCGAACTCGCCGCTCGCCGACCGCCACCCCCCGTCCCACAATACGGCCCTATATGGCACCCAGCAACCCCTCCCGTTAGCCTGCACTGATACACTGGTTATCAGCGCACTTAAGTCGAAACCCTCTCCCCACCTTAATGCTTCCCAGCCAAAGAGCTGCACAGTTCGATCTATGATGCATCAACCTGTAACTCGCAATAAGTCGTTCTCCTTAGAAAATCTTTTTACAGGCCTGATCCTTACAAGTGCACTGACCACCGCCCTGATGAGTCACCCCCGTCACCCCTCTCCTTGCTGCCCTCCCCCTGCTCCCTCGCTCTATCCCTCACTCGCTCCAGTCGTCGCTCCTCTCCGCTTCATCCTTTTCTTTTTTACCTTTCTTCCCTCTTTTACTTTTACCGCGATAACACGCCTAACTCAACAGACACTCGCGCTTACCTGCGATTACCACACTGTAGAACCTAGCGCACTCGCTCTCCCCACCCCCTTTTACACGCCCCATGCTCTGCCCTACTCGCCCGTCGCTGTGATAATGACAGTGCTCCCCCTACTGAATTTAGCCCACCCGACCTGCTCTACCCGAATAATTAACCGATCAACCACCCCCCCGCGCACCCCCCTGCCCCGGAAATATCGCCCCTCCCTTACAGAATCAGTCTGGCAGTCCCGAACCCGTAACAGTCCCTGCGATACACGTATTCCCTCGCCCCTACAGTCCCCACTTCCTTTAGGCCTGCTCCGAGGCTTCTCTCGGAAGCCCCGAAGCACTTTTGATATGATATCGACAGCCCCCTCTGTCACAGTTCCCCACTATCGCCCTCCTTCTAATACCTACCACACCTTGATTACAGTTTTTCAATCCCGCCCCCCCTACCCTCTCATCCTCTCCC
>JAPMLY010003249.1:0-25774 GCA_026401115.1 Tetraselmis chui | reverse complement strand
TGTGGGGGTTGATGGTGAGGGTACAGGAGGATTGGGTTAGAGTGCCTCTGTGGATGTAGGTGTGGCGGAGGGGGATAGTGGCTGTGCCGTTGGTGGAGATGAGAATGCAGTACATTTCTGTGGTGAGTGAAATCTGGATGTTGGTGTTGATGGAGGGCGAGGGAGAAGGGTGGGAGCGGAAGTAGGAGCCGTCCGGAAATTTTTGGAGGGAGGTGTTTTGGGTGATGTCGAGAGGGGTGTGGGGGGTGGAGGGGGGGGTGGTGTGGTGTGTTGAGAATTATTGTGTTGTTTGGTGAAGAAGTGTGTATAGCTAGTGTGTGTGGGGAATAATACCGTCAGCGTTGGGGCAGGGAAGGGACAGGGTCTGTCGGGACTGGACGAGGACTGTGGTGAGGCAGGTGTGCGCCCAGGAGGAGCCCGGGACGTGGCCAATAACGTGTGGGGGTGTGATAGTGATTTTGTGAAGATG
Source organism: Tetraselmis chui (assembly GCA_026401115.1). Classification (NCBI taxonomy): domain Eukaryota; kingdom Viridiplantae; phylum Chlorophyta; class Chlorodendrophyceae; order Chlorodendrales; family Chlorodendraceae; genus Tetraselmis; species Tetraselmis chui. The sequence goes on along the minus strand of JAPMLY010003249.1, from coordinate 25,305 downwards.
GGGGCTGGGGGGTACTGGTTCGTGAAGGGAGGTAGGAAATAAGTTCAGTGGTACAGGGCCTGATTGTGAAAATATGGGGTTATTGGGCAGGTGGAGGATACTTACCCACAGGGAAGAGGGGTCGCTTTCGATGTGGGTGGGGTCGTCCAGTGGCTGGATCGCATCCGCGAATTGGAGGAGGAGCTGGACCGACTCAGGTAGGTCCTCCATTTGGCGGATAGGTGTTGTCGAGGGTGAGACGCCGGCGGGGACGAGCTCGGTCGAGAGGTGTGATGTGAAGAGGTCTTGTATAAGGGCGATAGCTTCTCGGCTAGATATGTCAGTGAACAGGGGGAGCGAAGTTTGATCCGGTAAGCTGTGGTTGGGCGAGGCGAAGCTGCGCGTAGGAACTGGACTTTCTGCTGTTTCAGTGTTGCGAGGAGAGGGGAGGGGAGGGAGGTGTTGGGTGGTATCGGACCGGGCGAGGGGAGTTCACGCTGTTGTGAAGTGAGCTGAAAAAGAAAACCGGTCGCGATGCAGGAGGTGGGGATGTCCAGTCTGACCTCCTGGAATCCCGAAGTAAGTTCAGGTGGCAGGGGGGTGGCATCGTGACATGGGCGCGAGGAGGGGTGAGGAGTTTTGGTGTTTCGCGCCGTCCGGCGCGAGAGGTGGGCGAGTTCCCGGCCGATCGAATTCCTCGTCCGGAGAGGGAGGTCTGTGATCCGGTTGATGCACTCGAGGAGCCACCGGCGGGCACCCGAGCACGTCGAGGTGACAGCATCAGTGGGTTGGGTCGGGTCGGGAAGGAACATACCGCGGAGCCATAAGCTGGCTGTGTGGGGGGAGGTGGTGGAGGACTGTCCCGTGAGGAGGTAGGAGTCGATCATACGGGAGGGGAGGTCGTCGGCCGGCCCGAGGTCTTTAGTTGACCGGGGGGGCGCAAGGACCAGAGGTGTCAGGAGTCCTCGACCGGGGGAGGGGTCCACGGCAGTGCCCAAGTGATACCTGACCGGGGTGTGTTGAGGCACTATGATGAAGGGCGCGAGAGGGTGGAATGCCAGGCGGGTCCTTGGGTTGTAGGGGTCTCCGGAGGTCGCATGCGACGGGCGAGGCCGAAGGAGTACCTGCTTGTAAGTGGGGAGGGGATCAGGTGACGAGGACATGGTGTTCGAGTGGGGTTCGATCAGTGGGGTTGAGTGTTGTAGGTTTGTATTCGGGGTTCGAGTAGGATGCGTGTGTTGGCGGCACACGACCAGGCCAGATGGGACCTGGGTTTGGAGGATGTAGGCGGCAGACGGTAACGTCCGGACGCTCGGTGGGGCGCGGTGTGGTGCGCCGTCCCCGGGGGGGGTAGGTTTTTGTAAACGATGGTTGTTTTTGACACGTCGCAGTACTGGAGTGGGTACATTTTCGGATTTCAAAGTGGGTGGCGCGAGAGCTGTCGAGGAAGTAAATTTCAAAACTCTGGAAGCTGCGCCTTGCTGTGTGTACCGTCTGGTGTCGCTACGGATCCACTGACTCGGGTGAGCTAGGCTCGGTTGGGGAGAGGTGGACGGTGCCTGTTGTTCAACGGGCCCTATGTCCACCAGTCTGTCGCTCAACGGGAGGCCAGGCCCGGAGCGAAGACGGTCGGTATAGCTCATTCAAACTGCCGACCCATCCCCGGTATGTGGTTCAGTAGTACTTTAGTAGTACTTCGGATCTTTTTACTGTCTTTAGTGACGGTAGGATACGTTTTTTGCAAAACTAAACTGTTGCTCGACCTTCACGATGCTCGGCCCGCTCCCACCGAACCGGGGTGCCGACCGGCCGAGGCCGGTCGGCGTTCGGGAGGGACGACGGGCCATCCTAATCTAGCTCCCGCGTGACTTCGGTCTTGCCGAAGATAGGAGGGGAAAGGCTGGCAAAAAACCCCTCCTCGCGTGGTCGCTCGTCGATCCCGCCGCCCCATCCCGTAAGCCCCGCCAAGGTCGCCGCCGCATCCGCCGACGCGACGGTCCTCCTTGTCGAGGTCCCCCGTCACCTCGAGGGCAGGTGGGGGGGGCCGAGACACATAGACATAGAAAAAGTGGGCGCTCCTGCCTCCGCGCCTGAATTTTCCCCGCTCATTTCCCCGGTTTTTTCTCTGTCTGGTACCCGGGTACCTGTGAGGTAGTCCGGCCTGCGTCCGTACCCTCCCCCCTCTGATCGCGCGTCCACCTAGTAGACTTTGTTGAGGTTGGGGCCTCCGCGCTTACCCGGGCCCCCCCGCAAGGGTCTCGTCTATCCGGTAGTGGGTATCGAGGAGGGGGGGAGGGGTCAGGTCGCCGTAGCCGGTTCCGTCGGGCCGCGGGTGCACGGAAATTAGTCAAAACCCTCCGTACGGGGTTTTCCGGCGGCGCCGACCCGGAGGGTCGTCGTCGCCAGATCTTGTCGCTCCTTCCGTCGCGACATGCCTCCTTGCCGCCCAAGCCTACCCCCCCCCCCCCCTCGGGAGATGTATCTCGTCGGCGTGGCGGCTCGCTAGTGAGCGCCCTACCCTGGTGCTGCTCCCCAACTAGCTCGACGCCGGGTACGGACATTAGTTTAATTATCCAAAAAGCCCTCCGTACAGGGCTTTCCGGCGGCGGCTGATCCTGAGGATCGCCGCCGCCTCACATAGCCGCTCCTCCGCCTGCGACATGCCACCGGCCTATGCCATGTCTTGCCTCCCCCCCTGAGAAGTGTCGACCGGCACAAGGCTGGTCGGCGGCTAGCGAGCGCCCTTTCCTGGCGCTGCTTCCCGGCTGGCCACCACCGGCTCCAACACCCACCCCCCACCGCAGATCCGGCCGTACCCTCCTCGCAATCAGACGCTCCTGAAGTATAGGTCCCACCCCCTCGAGGTAGGACTGTTCGTAGTAGTATTTGTCCGCGAAAAAACATATCGGACGGGCCGAGCGGGAGATCTCGGTGCCGGTATTGCACAGAAATTATTTTTTCAAAAGCCCTATGTACAGGGCTTTCCCGACAGCTGATGATCCCGCGGATCGAGCTGTCGGCCCTCTTAGCCCCCTACCGTGCCAGGCCTGGCACGGCTACGGGGTTTCCAGCGCCCACCACGGGGAGGTGAGGGGATGTCGACGGGCCTGCGAGCGCACCCCACTCCGCGGCCGCCGCCGCTGCGCCGCCGGCGGGCGCCCAGAACGAATAGTTACATGTAAGTTGTTAAGCACAGCTAGACGGCAGTATATTTCGGGTCCGACGGGTTTCGCGGTTGTACGCCGAAAGACGCATCATGTATCCACTTATATATTTATGTGGGTCTGACCGTGTGACTTTACTATGTGTGCTACTCCACCGGTTTAGAGGTCACGATAGGCCACTGGACATGGCCATACACCCTCATCCCACAAACCCTAGGGGAACCCATACCTTATCGATACACCAACCTCAAAACCGACGCACACACCTACAGCACCAAACACACACACACTCCTCTCTCGCAAACAACCAAACACGGAGCCCTCCTCGCCCGCGCCGCGACGGACGGCGCCGATTTCTCCTACCACAAAAAACACTCAACCCTCACAAATATCCAGTTCACACACAAACAGGAATTCATGTGGGGCGTCCACAACACCCGCCTACTCACTCACAACCCCACCCTGCGCTGCCCCCTATGTGGCCAATTCACTAGCAACGGTCACATGGCCGGTAACTGCCCCTCTATGTCTGGTCTAAGACAGGACAGACACAACAGCGCTCTGCAACTCCTACTCTCCCTACTGGAACGCCACAACGGAGGACGCTGGGAAACCATCACCGCAGACTTCGGCAACAAACCCATAAAATCGTTTGCTTCCCCCACCCCTGCCCACACTCCACTTGATTGCCACCCACCTCACCCCACCCACATGCCCACCCGACTTGTAGCCGCTGACGAAGGTCTCTCACCTGACTCCCTAACCTCATGCCCCGCCATCCTCCCCCCTGAACTTCTACCCCCTCTGTTTCGTCCCCCTGCACACAAACCTGACTTCATCCGCATCCTCGAACCCCGATTCGTTGGTCACTCCAACGGTCGCCGACGTTACGCATCCATAAAAAAGATTCAGATAGGGGAATGGAAGTACCGCACAGACAACAACCTCTCCCACACAGCCGACCTCATTCGTGCCAAATACACACCCCTTGCTATCGCCATCAGAAACCACTGGCCGGGCACAGTGGTCGACATCCTCCCCATCGTCATGAGCCGCACAGGTACACCGCACTCATCCACCATCACGAGTCTCACCTCCCTTCTCACAGCCCGCACAGACCCTCCAGATAAACTCGTCTCCAAAGCACGCCTCGACACGTCTCGCATTCTTGCACAACTCCACACACACACTGTCTAATGGCTGCATCACCTCCTACTCATATACCGCATCAAGTCCCGCACGACCTCCCGCCGCACATCCACACAACGCCTCCACGCACGACCCTAAATGCACACAACCTTCGCCTCCATTTCACCTCCCCGGGGGGGAGTAAAACCCCCCGAACACCCTTGGAGAGGTTGGATTAGGTGGTTAACGGTCTAGCCCTGACTTGTAAGTTCCCTGTATGGCATAGTTGGGAGGGCCCAGAGACAGCAGCCGACGCATCCGGCTTTTGGTGAAAAACCGGCGCATACGGTACATGTTGTAAACAATTTCAATTTCAATTTCAATTTACTATGTGTGCGGGAGAGTGCGTGCGCGTATGTGCTGTGCCCTTGTGCGTGCGTGTGTGTGTGTGTGATCGCGTGTGTGCTCGGGTGCGTATGTATGCGCGCGTCTGTGTGTGTGTGTGGCCGTGCGTGTGTGTTTACTTGCACCAGTACGCTGAGGTTGCGCTCCCGGCGGAGGGGTCCGTACCCATCACCACATCTGGCGCGGGCGGAACGGCATTCAAGAGTGCCGCCAAGCTGAAAATCAAGGCCACGGCCCATATAGGCGTGATGCGCTTCGGATCCAGTATCGTGGGACGGGCGCGGGTGCGGTAAGGTGTTGGTGAGAGATGGTGCGCTGGCGCGATGACTGCGCAGAAAAGGCCGTAGGATAATAAGCCCGATACAAAGGCCGTATGTACTGCGGTCCGAGCCGTGTACCGGCCTAATTGGAATACCTTGGCGCCCGCCGGCGGCGCAGCGGCGGCGGCCCCGGAGAGGGGTGCGCTCGCAGGCCCGTCGGCATCCCCTCACCTCCCCGTGGTGGGCGCTGGAAACCCCGTAGCCGTGCCAGGCCTGGCACGGTAGGGGGCTAAGAGGGCCGACAGCTCGATGCGTGGGATCAGCAGCTGTCGGGAAAGCCCTGTACATAGGGCTTTTGAAAAAAATAATTTCTGTGCACTACCGGCGCCAAGATCTCCCGCTCGGCCCGTCCGATATGTTTTTTCGCGTACAGATACTCCTAGATACAGCCTTACTTCTAGGAGTGGGACCTGTACTACGGCAGCGTTTGATGGCGAGGAGGGTACGGCCGGATCAGCGGTGGGAGGCGGGTGTTGGAGCTGGTGGTGGCCAGCCGGGAAGCAGCGCCATGAAAGGGCGCTCGCTAGCTGTCGACCAGCCCTGTGCCGGTCGAACCTTGCCGAGGGGTGAGGCAGGACATGGCACAGGACGGTGGCTAGTCGCAAACGGAGGAGCGGCTACAGGAGGCGGCGGCGGTCCTTAGGATCAGCCGCCGCCGGAAAGCCCTGTACGGAGGGCTTTTTTGGATACTAAAAATAATGTCCGTACCCGGCATCGAGCTAGTTGGGGAGTAGCACCGGGGTAGGGCGCTCACTAGCGCGTCGCTACGTCGTCCAGCGTCATCTCCCGGGGGGAGGAGTCAGCTGGGACGGCAAGGAGGACGGTCGCGACGGGAGGAGCGACACGATCTGGCGGCGACGACCCTTTGGGTCGGCGCCGCCGGAAAACCCGGCACGGAGGGTTTTGTTTAATTCCGGGCGCCCGCGGCCCGCCGGATCCGGCTACGGTGACCTTCCCCCCCCCTCTTCGACACCCACTACCCCGACAGACCTACATACTCCTAGGAGTCCTTGAGCGTGGGCCCGGGTGAGCGCGGAGGCCCCCGCTCAAGAAAAGGCTGCTCGGTGGACGCGCGATCAGAGGGGGGAGGGTACGGCCACATGCCGGAAAACCGACAGGTACCCGGGTACCAGACAGAGAAAAAACCGGGGAAATGAGCGGGGAAAATTCAGGCGCGGAGGCAGGAGCGCTAGTTTTTTCTATGTCTGTGTGTCTCGGTCCCCCCCACCTGTCCTCGAGGTGGTAGGGGACCTCGACACGGAGGACCGCCGCGCCGGTGGACGCGGCAAGACCTTGGGGCGGGGTTTACGGGATGGAGCGGCGGGATCGACGAGCGACCGCGCGAGGAGGGGTTTTTTGCCAACCTTTCCCCTCCTACCTTCGGCAAGACCGAAGTCACGCGGGAGCTAGATTAGGCTGGCCCGTCGTCCCTCCCGAACGCCGACCGGCCTAGGCCGGTCGACACCCCGGTTCGGCGGGAGCGGGCTGTGCATCGTGAAGGTCGAGCAGCAGTTTAGTTTTGCATTTCTCGACAAGTGGATTTTAGATCTGTTTTTCTTGATTACAAAATTATTAGCTGTTACTCCCATGGGAGAGGTTGGGATTAGTGGTTCACGGTCTACCTCACGCTTCTAAGTCCTGTATGGCATAGCATAAGGGGGGGCCCAGAGACTCCAGCCGGTTTTACTGGTATTGGAGTGTTTAATTTCAATTTGGAATACCTGAAAGCGCGAGGAACACGGCTCGTGTTTTTTTTTTGTCCCGCGAGCCGTGTACCGGCCGAGCCGTCTTCCTACGAGCGGTGTACTTTTTCTAATTGGAATACCGGCTTAAGGATCTCATTACCGCTTGCCGCCCTTCACACGGAATTGAGATGCGGTATCAAGGAATTGACGACGAGTCACTGGGACAGGCACGCACTGGTACGTATACCCCTTATTGTACGTAACTTCGGTATTATTCCAAAACAAAGATTATGGATTACAAGAAGAAGAACATGAGCACGGACAGGGAAAAAGGGAGGGGAAACAAAAGGGCAAGATTGACAAGAGGATCACGGAATCCAAGGCACGGCAAAAGGAAGCACTGCATTGTGCACGAAACTAACAGATTAAGCTAAAGAAACTCCTAGGCAACGCCGAGAATGCAACACGTGGAGGCGACAAGCGGCGCTTCACACGCCGCTCGAAGAAGCACGGGGACGCTTGCTGCCCATGGCGCGGGTGCAGAGCGCCGTGGCATGAGAAGGCATCCCAAGCGAGGAGGATGCGACCTCCACACCGTCTGCGGCGGCGGGCAAACCGCGCAAGACGTTGTCCGCGTGAGCGACATGGACGGCGAGAGAGACCTTTCGGCGCTAGGAGGCCAACAACTTGCCCACATGCATCCCTTTTGTAGTAGAGGCGGTTGCCTTCTTGGCCAGCTCCAACAAGAAAGCCGTGGCGTGGCCGCCGAGAGTACCAAATTGCGTGACTGCAAAGGGAATGAAGCGGATGTCGGGGCGACTCCTCAACCCCTCCGAGTACTTCTCGAACTTGGTCTTCTCAGAACGGCGTAGAGCGACTTCCGGAGACGGCAGGCTAGAAACGCCGAACAAACCGAAAACCACTGGTTCAAGAGCAAGCTTTGAGCCTCGGATGCCGTGATAGTGCAAGACACCCACATCCGCGGGGGGGCCGTCGTTGCTATTGAGGAGATGAACTAACATCGTGGGATATGTGAGAAGAACCTCGACGCCAACCCTGAGTGCGCCATGAACCTCGGAGATAATTTCAACAAGGCCGTCATTATCCAAGAGTGAGCGGTGTGCACCGAAGCATCTCCGCCGCATCGAGCCAAATGGCCAGCAACAGCAGCGGCCCACGCATCATCCAACATGTCAATACCCGCCGACGCTAATGCACCGCGCATAGCTTGAAGCGAGAGATGTCACGACGCACAAGGAGTGGGGGAGCGCAGAGTAGAGGGGCTGCGGGATGAGGGTACACCGAAGATACGACAAACCGCGACGCGGAAAACTGCGTCGTAGTGCTCAAGGTGCTTCTCACGGAAAACCCTAAACCTCAAAGTAGGCGGGTCCAAAGCCAAAAACACAAGGGCACCGAGGCCGAGACGAGACACAAAACACCTAGACTCCGGCCGAGTGCGGTTAGAAACGTGGGGGCGAGCTTAGCGAAGCAAGTTGACGCGCTCACTTATGTCGGCTTGTAGCTTTGGAAACATGTCCGTGGCAAACGCAAAAAAGAGTACGAGCGATGGTAGGCCATCAAGGGACCGATCAATCTACTCGTTGTTTGATCGGGCTTCGGCTACGCAGCCTGCACGAGCGACGGCGTGAGGAGGAGTTCTTCGCTAGCATTTCTCCTCCTTTCTCCGGCAAGACAAACGTCACGCGGGAGCTAGACTAGGTTGGGCCGTCGCCCTTCTCGAACGCCGATCGGCCTCGGTTACCGCCGCTTGAGTCACCCCGCCTAGCCCCCAACCGTTCCACTATCAACACAATTATCCATTCAGGCTTATCATCTTGTAATACCGAATCAAAGCATTCCTATAATGGAAATACACATTTAACATCGCAACATTGCTGAGTAACAACTTGATTACTATACAACACCATGTTGCTCAACAACTCGAAAGGGGGACAACATGTTCATCTTCGACCTGCAAGACGGGTTCTACGCGCTAGACATCAACCCGGCGGACCGCGACTACTTCCCCGTGAATGTACGCGGATAGCTCTACCGACTCGCGGGGCTACCTATGTGGTGGTCCCTATCCCCCTTCTACTTTTGCAAGTTGACCCTCACCTTCGTGAATTTCCTGCGAGCACCCGACCCATACCTACCATGCCCGGCACCAGGCAACGGCACCAATACCTCTCAGAGACGAACGCGATGGCGCGGCGCGAGGATTCTTCCCTACGTCGACGATTTTCTACTATTTGCGGCAACGGAGGAGGAAGCGCTTACCTTGTGCCAACGCCAAGCCAGCCTCTTGGACCGTCTCGGCATGCTCCGCCAACCCACCAAGGGCTTTTGATCACGAGCTCAAGTCGCCCACCACATGGGAATCGACGTCGACACAACGTCAAGCTACTTCTATGCTCCGGAGTCAAAACTCGCCAAGATCCCGCAACAAGTAATACAGCTAATCGGACGAGTTACACGGAATGCACGTTGGCTACCGCGGTGCGTCAACAGATCGTAAACTAATGTGCCACCTACCGCCTAATGTACACACATAGGTACTTCTGGTGTTATTGGTTTTCGTTTCACTTCGACGCACTATCTCGGGAGGAAAATTCCAATAGTGACGCGGGCAATCCACTTGACAGTAAAACACGACGAATGGACGGCTAACACGCTTAAAGGTTGGCTACACGAGGTTACGACTGCGCTACATGAGCGCCCCCCCCGACGGGTTTTGCTGGACTTCGCACTCCTTTCGAAAGGGAGCAGCGACCGCCGCCTACACCGTCGGGGTGACGCTGCAAAATATGAAACACTTCGGCGGCTTGTCAACCGATTGGAGCGTAGTCTTGGACTACATCGACCCAATTGTCCTTGCATGACGATAAAAGTGGGTTTTCTTTGGCTGGCTGACACCCTGGGGTGGCCATCGCACAATCAACCCACCCAATGGAGACAACATGGCAAAGGGCGGCTCCACATGTTTTGTAAATGGCCATATTGATGTTACATAGGTTTAAAACTACATTGAGGGCGATAATAGTCGGGCGTTGCCACAACATTACAAAGTCTAATCGTTTGACTATGCATTTTACTGTGGTAAAACACGGACAAGCGTTACCCCTATGTATGACGCGCCGGCACGCAGAGGTCGTCCACCGTCCGCCTTTGCGCGAGCACAGCTCACGCAACCCACCCTCCCGATTCCCTCAATCAGCGTATGTACTGGGACCTAGGAGCCTTGCGCGCAAAAAATGTAAGAGATCATTGAAATTGAAATTGAAATTGTTTACAACATGTACCGTATGCGCCGGTTTTTCACCAAAAGCCGGATGCGTCGGCTGCTGTCTCTGGGCCCTCCCAACTATGTCAAACATGGAACTTACAAGTCAGGGCTAGACCGTGAACCACCTATGTCCAACCTCTCCAAATGTGGTCGGGGGTTTTACTCCCCCCCGGGGAGGGTCAGAAGCGGATTGAAAGCGGTGTGCAAGGAGGGCTTGGGGAGGCGCGTTATGCGGAGGCTTGGCGAGTGGTTGTGCGTGATTTGGTGCGGTAGACAAGGAGGAGATAATGCAGCCATTGGACGGTGTGTGCATGGAGTGAAGAAAGGATGCGAGATGTGTCGAGTCGTGCTTTGGCGATTAGTTTGTCGGGAGGGTCGGTGCGGAGGGTGAGGAGGGAGGTGAGACTTGCTATGGTGGACGAGTGCGGGGTTCCCGTGCGGCTCATGACTATGGGTAAGATGTCGACTTCGGTACCTGGCCAGTGGTTTCGGATGGCGTTTGCGAGGGGTGTGTATTTGTCCCTAATCAAGCTAGCTGTGTGTGAGAGGTTGTGGTCGGTGCAGTACTTCCATTCCCCTATCTGTATTTTCCTGATAGATGAGTATCGGCGGCGGCCGTTGTTGTGACCTACGAAGCGAGGTTCGAGGAGGCGTATGAAATCGGGTTTGTGCGCGGGGGGACGTAGTGCAGGAGGGAGGATTTCGGGGGGGAGGATAGCGGGGCACGAGGTTAGAGAGTCGGGCGAGAGACCTTCGTCAGCGTCAACAAGGCGGGTGGGCATGTGGGTGGGGTGTGGAGGGTGGCAGTCGAGGGAGGTGGAGGGGGGGGTGGGGCGGGTGAAGGACTTGATGGGTTTGTTACCGAAGTCTGCAGTGATAGTCTCCCAGCGTCCTCCGTTGTGGCGTTCCAGTAGGGAGAGTAGGAGTTGTAGCGCGCTGTTGTGACGGTCCTGTCTTAGGCCGGACATGGAAGGGCAGTTACCGGCCATGTGGCCGTTGCTGGTGAATTGGCCACACATGGGACATCTCATGGTGGGGTTGTGTGTGAGGAGGCGGGTGTTGTGAACGCCCCAAATGAACTCTTGTTTGTGGGTGAATTGGGTGTTGGTGAGTGTTGTGTGTTTTTTGTGGAAGGTGAAGTCGGCGCCGTCTGCCGCGGCGCGGGCGAGGAGGGCGCCGTGTTTGGATGTCTGTGAGAGGGGTGTAAGTGTGTGTTTGGAGCTGTGGGTGTGTGCGTCGGCTTTGAGGTTTGTGTATTTGTAAGGTATGGGTGCCCCTTGAGTCTGTGGTATGAGGGTGTAAGGCCAGGTCCAGTGACCAATGGACACTTCGGAGCCTGTGTTGTATGTGGTGTTTGGTGTTTGGCCATCCGCTATCTGGTTAGCGAGTGCGTCAGCGAGGTCGTTGCCGAGTGAGTGGTTGTGTGCTTTAATTTTCCCGAGATGTGTGCGGATGCCTGCGTTGCAGCGGGTGATGATGGTGTGTGTGATAGAGAGGAGTGTGTCGCGGTGGATGTTATGCCTATAAGCGGAGGGGCAGTTAAGGTATCCTTGTATGAGACGGAGGGAGCACGCACTGTCAGTTAGGAGGTGGGTATGGCCTAGTTGGAGGCCTATGTCAATGCCAGCTAGTTCGGCTCGATTGATAGTATGGGAGGGAGGGGTAGAGGTCACCAGGATTTTGACGTTGGTGTCCGAGGCTGGGTGGGTGGCTGCGGCCCCTAGAGGGGAGCTGCTTCCTTTTTTCGAGCCGTCTGTGTATACGAAGTCCTGCCAGTTCCAAGCAAGAGTGCCTCTGGTGGGGGAGTATGTTAGTTGTGTGCGTTCTTGGATGGGGTAGGTAAGGGGGTGAGTGGGGTTGGAGGGGAAGTAGTATATGCCTGCGGAGTGAGGTGAGTAGGAGTCTGTGAGGTGTGGAGGTGGGATGGTGATGGTGGGGTTCGGGAGGTGTGTGTCGTATATGGACTCGAGGGTGTTGTGGAGTGCGGTCATGGCAGTGTGTGAGGGTAGGGTGGGGAGTGCGAGGGAGTTAGCTACGAGGTAGATGTCGACCATCCAACGTGTTCCGAATGGGGTAGGGGTGGGTTGGCCTGTGTGCTGGTCGGGGGGTAAGAAGGTGTTCGCGTCATTGGGAAGGGTGTATAGGTGATGAGTGTAGGGGGAGTTGATATATTTGGAGTGGCGGTACGGGGTGTGTTCCCAACGGGGGAGTATGAGGATGGTAGCGCTGGGGGTGTGTGTGGCTGTGCGGTGTGCGCTGGTGATTGCATGTTCCATGGCTCGGCGCATGCATTCGTGGTCGTATTCGGGGTTGGCTATGTTGGTGCCTTGCCATGTGTGTGGGGCATTGCTGCCGCTGGATGAGAAGACTATGTCTTCGGGGTAGAGTGAGTGGTAGGTGTGCGAGTGGAGTGATTTATTGAGGGGGTCTGAGTAGAGTTCTGTCTGGATGTGGAATGTTTGACGGAGAGCCGAGAGGAGGTCTTCTCTGGTGGCCCATCTGTTGCGGGTGGTGGTGGCGGGTGAGGGGGAGTGGATTTCAGAGCGGGAGCCTAGGCGAGTGAGGAGGTTGTAGACCTCCTCTTCGAATGTGTGGTCGGAAAGGTCGGGGCGAAAGAGTTGGTAGAGGTGGCGGACGCGGGGGCCGTTTAGTGTGGTTACCGCGCGGCCGTCCGGGGTGCAGAGTATGGTTGTGTCGTGGAGTGATGGGTGTGTGTGGAGGGCGAATTTACCGGTTGGGAGCATGTCGAGGTCAGGGTTGATGGGGGTGTGGTTGAATGTGATAAGGCGGTGTGTCCAGGGTGGCGGTCCGGGTTCTGGCAGGATGGGTGTGGTGGAGGGGACAAAGCCGGAGTTAAATGCGGTGAGGGCGGTGGGGCCTGAGGGGGTCTCACTGATGGTGTCGTGTAGTTGAAGGCAAGGCGCCCATTGGACCTCGTGGAGGCGGGTGAGGTCGTGTCGCTTGCCGCGAGCGCACCAGTCGCATTGCCATGAGGCGGGGCCTAGGGCGGGGCGGCATTGGGAATGGACGGCGAAGTGCGGGCATGTGCTGCAGGTGGAGGTGGGTTCTAAGTGCAGAGGGTTGTGGCATATGGAGCAGTCGGCGGGGGTGGGGGTGGGTAGGTTTACCGAGGTGGGGGTGGAAGTGATGAGTCGGAAGCCGTCGTCCAGTTGGAGTTGTATATCCCATTCCGTGAGGTGTTCCGGGGCCCATTCGACCATGTATTGGGTTTGTCCGTATTCAGTGTCTTGCGGGAGGAGTGGGTGAAGGGGGAGAGAGTGTGAGGGGGGCGGGGAAGGTGTGGCGTGAGGAGGGGAACCCAAGAGGGGTGGAGAGTGGTGGGGGGGGATGCTTGTTTGGGGTTGAGGTTTGTGACGGGGAGGCGGTTGTGGACAGTGTCGGTGGGTTCGGTGAGGACTGCGGCGAGAAGGCGTACTGGGATAGTGAGGGAGGTGTTGGACCCCGTGAGTTTGGTGATTGACTGGCAGGATTTGAGGATGAAGGAGGAAGGGGTGGCGCGGAGGAGGACTTGTGACCAGTCGGTTATGTGATTTTGCCAGAGGGGGTTAAGACGGGGAAGGAGGGAGGTGTGTGTCTTGCGGGGGGAGAATTCGTGGTATGCTTGTTTGTATGTGTGTGGGTCTGTGATGTGTGTGGCTCTGTCTCTGAGGGACGTGAGGAGTGTGGCGTCCTGGTTGGTGAAGTGGGTGCGGATTGTTGAGGCAATGGGGTTGGTGAGGGAGAGGGGGGGGATGTTGTGAAACCTGGTTCCGGCGTCGCGTTGGGCGCGCACTAGGCTTCTGAGTGTGGGGGGGGATAGACTGCCTGACATTATCGATTCAGTGGGCCAATGGGAGTATGTTGTGGAGATGGTGTGAATGTGGGCTCTGGCCATGTGGCCCCTATAACCGGGGGAGTTCAGTATTTTGTGGAGGTGGCAGACGGTGAGTTGTGCGGCATGTGTTTTGAGGGAGGGGAGGCCATAGCCGAGGTCGGAGGTGGGCCGATGGAGGGCAGTGCGGGGGAGGTTACGTACCGAGGAGACGGCTGATCGGAGGGCGCGGCATATTTGACCTTCGAGGGTGTCCAATTGGGAGTCGCTGAAGAGGCCGAGTTGGAGGGTAAAGTGTTTCCCGATGAGGAGGCCACGGATGACGCGAATTCTGCGGGACTGGGTTAGTAGGGAGGAGGAGAGGGCGTTGATGAGGGATGTGGTGGTGCGTTTGAGTTCGTGCCAGTGTTTGGTGAAGGTGAGGGAGGTGTTGAGTTCGACCCCAAGTACGCGGTATGTATCCGAGGGGCCGATGGAGGGGATGGGTTCCGGGGTGGAGTTGATGGTGATGTACTGTGATTGGAGGCGGGATGCGAGGAGGGTGATGTTGGCAAGGGAGAGGGCGTTTCCTGTACGCCAAAGGGCGCCGGTGATGCAGCATTTGCGGATGTTGACTGTCATACCTGTGTAGGCGCTGAAGAGGGAGAGTTTCCTTAGCTGGATGGCCATGTTCGGGGTCGAGCCCGTGGCTAGGCTGAGGTCGTCGGCGAATCCGTGTCCGGGGTATGTGGCTGTGGGTTCTGTTGGGTCGACGTTAGTGGCGGGGGGCCCTGGGCGGTAGCCTCGGCTACCCACAGTGAGCCAGCGAAGAAAGGGTTCAAGGAAGAGGGTGAAGAGAAAGGGGGAGAGGGTGTCTCCCTGGAGGGTTCCGCGATTAATGTCTATGGAGGGGGTGGGACCATACGGTGTAATGTAGTCTGTGGATGAGACTCCGTAGAGGTGTTCGCATGTATCAACAAAAGTGGAGGGCATACCGAGTTGTCTCATGTGTTTGAACATGATGCGGTGGTCTGCTGCGTTGAAGGCGCCCTTGAAGTCTGCGTACATGACGTAGATGTCTTTGCTGTGGAGTTTTGCGTCCTCCATGGCCATGATGATGGAGGAGAGGGCGTCGTGGATGTTTCGGTGTTGTCGAAAGCCGTCCTGTTGGTCGCTGAGGATGCCGTGAGATTCGGCATATTTCGAGCCTGCGTCTTTGATTAGTGCTGTCCATAGCTTAAGAAGGTTATTCATGAGGGCGATGGGGCGGTAGTTGTCAAGGAGGGTGGGGTCCCCTTTTTTATGTAGTAGGCATGTTGTGCTATGGCACCATTCAGGGGGTGTGTAGGAGTTATGGGCAAGGAGGGATAGGAGGGAGAAGAGGGTGGAGCGGGTCTCCGGGGGTAGGAACTTGATAATTTCGTTGGGGATACCGTCGGGGCCGGGGGCTTTGCCTGTGCCTAGCGAGTTGAGGGTTTTATCGAATGTATCGCGGGTAATCATGTCGGCTAGTGTGAGTGTGGGGTCCCCTCGGGGTTCGATGTTGAAGTTGTCAGGGTTGTCAGGGTGTTCCCAGGGGGGTATTGGGAGGTCGGGCGGGGTGGCTCGCGTGAGTTCGGTGGTGAAGTGGGAGTGGACCGCCTGAATGACGGCTGAGGGGGAGGATGCTGTGGTTTTATCGGGCTTGGTGATGCGGTGGAGAGTTGTAGTTGCTGTGGTCGCGGGGAGGAGTCCGCTTTTAATTTTTAAGCGGCGGTGGGAGGATTTAGGGGAGGCGTCGTAGGCAGTGTTGGTGCGGGTTTTAACCTTTTGGAGTATATCTTTAGTGGTTGTTCGGAGTAGTTGGCGTATGCGTGCCTGGCATTGGTGGTGGATATCGGTAGGGGAGAGATAGTCAGAGGTTTGAAGGAGGGTTTGGGCTAGGGGTAGGGGGCCGCCGTTGATGCTACATTTGCGGAGTTTACGAATGAGTCTGTGTGTTTTTTTAGAGAGCCAGGTGGGGTTAATGGTCGAGGTAGTGGGGCGGGGTTTCTTCGGGGGTAGGAGGGGCCATATGGTGGCCGCGTGGTCCATATGTTGGGAGAGTAGTGCAGTAAATTTCGAGGCTAGGGTGTCGAGGGTATCTGGAGAGGACATGGAAGGGGTTGTATTGAGAATCTCTGCGTGGAGGGAGGCCGTGTGGTTGATAAGGGAGGGTGTGCTACGTTGGTATGTTGTGATGTGGTGCGGTTGGAGTGGGAGTTTGAAGGTGAGTTTGCGGGTGGTGTGGTGAGGGCGGGGAGGGTGGTGGGCCGAGGGTGGTCGAGCGATGAGGGAGGAGGGGGCAGGTATAACTAGGTGTAGCGCTGAGTGGTCGGAGAAATGTGAGGGAGAGGTGAAAGTCGAGCACGCAGGCGGGTTGAGACTGTGAGGGGAGGGGGGAGGGGTGAGCCAATGGTCGAGGCAACCTCCGCTACTGGGAAAGGTGGGGAGTGGGGGGTGGAGGGGTCGGAGGTGTGATTCGAGTAAGGAGGTGAGGGCGGGGTTGCCTGTACCTTGTGTGGTGGTCGTTTGGAAGTCGCCGCCCCAGAGGATGCGGTGGGTTGGGTAGTCGTCCATCAGGCGGAGGCCCCATGCCGCGACCTCCGCGTATAATCGTGTTGGTATGGGGCTGTGGAGCTGTGGCATGTAGGCTCCGATGAGGAGGTAAGGGTTGCCTGAGTGAGGAACGAGTTTCAGGCCTGCGATATGTGGGAGGAGGTGGGGGGGTGGGGTGAGGACAGTGGCAGATTGGAACGATTCCCTTCGGACCGCGAAGAGAACGCCTGCGTTGGGTAGGGGCACAGATGAGTAGCAGGGTCTGGAGCTTTTTAGTAGGTATTGTGGGAGGGCGACGCGCCATCGGGATTTGTGGGTGTCGTGTTTAGTTTCTGTGAGGATGAGGACATCAGGGCTGTGGGTGGTGGCGAGGTGTTCCACGTCCATGATGGATGTGTGGAGCCCTCTGGTGTTGAGGTTAATGAGGTGCAGAGGTTGTGGTATATGATGTGGGAGGAGTGGTGGGGGTTGAGGGTTGGGGGGGTAAGGGGGGTTCTCGGGAGGGGGAGTTGTGCGGCGTGGCGGGGGGGTGTGGGAGGTGTGGGGTTGGGGTGGGTGTTGGAGTGCGATGTGGGGGAGGGTGGGTAGGCGGGGGGTGGGGGAAGGGGTGGAATGGGGAAGCGGAGAAATTGGTGGGGAGGGTTTGGGGGTGTGTGAGGGCTCGGGGGAGAGGGAGGGCTGTTGAGGGTGGAGGGTGCTAAGGAGGTGGGAGCGACCGACAGGGAGGGGAGTGGAGCGGAAGACGTGGTGCCACAGAAGAGAGTGAAGGGAATAGACTGTGTGTTTGGGGTCGAAATGAGGGGGGTCGTAAGCATGGTCAGCGGGTGCCGTGAGTATAAAGTATGTGTGAAGGAGGACGTGGGTTCCACAGGACCACGCCCGAGGTGAGTCGTTCTGTCGAGGGGGGTTGAGAAGGCGGGGAGTGAGGAGTTGGGGGGGGGTAGTCGAGTTCCATGAGGCGATAAGTGAGAGGGAGCGGGCAAGAAGGGACGGGGGGGGAGGGTGGTGGAGGGAGTCCACCCAAGTGGCGGAGTCGTGTGTCACGTGGAGGAGGCCGAAGTGGGAGTGCTGCCAGGTGAGGACGAGGAGGGAGTTGTGGGGTGTGCCCGGGCGCGGGGGTACGCCTCTGTTTGAGAGGTTGGACCACTGGCTGGGGTATATGTGGTGGTTATGGAAGGTGTCAACCTCGGTGTTTGTGATAACAGTGTAGGTGTTGGAGGAGGTGGAGTGGAGTTTAGCAAGGGAGGAGGCAATGCAGTATAGGTTAGAGAGGTCCTGGTAGTGTCCCCATTGGAAGGAGAGCACGGCCGAGGAGTCGAGGTGGCCGATGGGGGTGGGGAGGCCGTGTTCAAGGTTAAGGTCAAACAGGTAGTTATGTAGTTTGATAGTGCAGGTATCAGGGGCGAAGTGTGACGGAAGTGAGGCCCTGAGTGGGTTGGTTACACCGTGTGTACGGATATCTTGGGTGGGGCGTGGGGGGAGGGCAGGGGGTCGAACCTCCGGGCCTGCTGGCCCGTCTGTAGTGGAGTTAGGGATGGGGGCTGGCCCTAGCGGCCGAGTGGACATCTGATGGAGGGATGGGAGGTCCAGGTGAGGGGAGGTGTTCCTCGTTGGCTTCCGCGGTGTTGAGGTCTTCTTCAGGGAGGTCTTCGAGCTCGAAGTCTGAGGTCGCAGGGGACGAGGCAGGTAGGGGAAGGTTGGAGGGGTGTGTGTTGGGCGGGGGGTCGTGGTTCCGGCGGTTGGAGTTGGGGGTGGGTTGTGGGGAAGGGGAGTGTGTGAGGCGTGTGTGGGTCTGTGGGTCATGGGGGGTGCGGCGGTGTGGGGGTGAGTGGGGGGACTTTCTGAGGGTGTGGCGTGTGTGTTTTAGGACGCCGGACGGGGGGGCTGGTTTGAGGGCTGGGTCTGTTGGTGTGCGTGTCTTTGGAGAGGAGTCCATGGGGTCAGTGTGAGGTTTCGAGGATGGTGGGAAGGGGGGGAGGGAGTGGAGGGGCGGTGGCGGGCAAGGGGGAAGGGTCAGCAGGGTGAGCGGGTTGGGGGTACGTATGATGGGCGGGGGAGGGGGAGCGACGTTTTTTGGAGGGGCGCTGGTTGCGAGTGCGAGGGGGAGGGGGGGAGAATGAGGGGGCCAGTTGGATGTCAGGTAGAGAGTCGAGGTCGAGGGGGGTATCGTCAGGGGTGTCCAGCAGGGAGCCGTCCGCAGGTTCTTGTTGCCATGCCTCGTAGGTGTTGGTCGCCTGCAAGTGTCCTGTCCATTCGAGAAGGAGAGAGGGGGGGTTGCGAAGGAGGGATTTGTTTTTTGCGAGGGTGAGCTGGGGGGGGGAGGGGGAGGTGGTGAAGATGGGGTCTGTGATGCGGGACCTGCCGAAGGTGGAGTAGTGGTGGGGTGTGATGTATAGGGAGCATGTGGTGTTGGTGGGGGTACCGCGGTGTATGTAGGTGTGGGGAAGGGGAATGGTGGCAGTGCCGTTGGTTGAGATAAGGATGCAGTACATGATTTTGGTGAGGGAGATTTGGATGCTGGTGTTGATGTGAGGGGAAGGGGAGGGGTGGGAGCGGAAGTATGAGCCGTCAGGAAATTTTTTGAGGGAGGTGTGGTATGAGATGTCGAAGGTGGAGGGAGTGGAGTTGTGGGAGTGGGTGTGTGACTGTGCGTATTCTGAAGCTGTTTGATGGAGGAGAGTGGAGAGCCAGTGTGAAGAAGGGATATTGCCTTGTGATGTGGGTTGGGGGAAGGGGAGGGGGTGGGGGGACTGGATGAGGACTGTGGTGAGACAGGTGTCAGTCCAGGAGGTGCCTGGGACATGGCCTGTGAGAGGGGGGGGTGTGATGGTAATTGTGTAGTTTTGGGGGGTGGGGGGTACGGTGTGAATAGCATTTTGAAGGGTGGCATGAAAATGTACAGGTCCTGATTGTGAAAGAACTGGATTATGGGGTGGGTGGAGGATATGCATCCAGAAGGAGAGGGGGTCGTTCACGACCTGGACTGGTTCCCGTGTAGGTTGTAGGGCGTCCGCGATCTGGAGCAGGAGTTGGGCTGGTTCCGGGAGGTCTTCCATTCGGGGGGCAGGGGTGGTGGCGCTGGCGTTCCAGGTGTCGGCGAGTTCCGTGGCGAGTCGATCTAACAGGAGGGCCTGTATCAGGGGAACGACGTCTGGGCCGGAGAGATGAGTGAACAAGGAGGAGCTAATTTTCAGGCGTTGGCCTGAAATTGCGGGAACGGCTACAGCGCGGATAATCTGAATTTCTTGCTGTCTCAGGGTGGTGGAAAGTTGGGGGTCCGAGGCGGCGCAGGGTGGCGTTGGACCTCCCGACGGGAGTTCACGCTGGCGTGAAGCGAGCTGATAAAGTAAGCCAACTGTGATGCAGGAGGTGGGGATGTCCAGGCGGACCTCCTGATGACCATGTGAGAGTGCGACTGGCAGTGGGGTGAGGTCGTGTTGCTGGGGCATGGCTGGGTGTGGGGTGCGGGTGACTGAGGCTGTCCATTTCGCACGATGGGCGAGTTCCCGACCGATTATATTTTTCGCGCGGGCCGGAATATCGGTCAGGGCGTGAACTTTTTCGAGAAGCCAGCGTCGAGCGAGGGAGCAGGCGGAGAGGAGCATAAGTGAGGAGGACGGCGTGTTTGGTAGGAACACACCGTGGAGCCAGAAGCTGGCAGTGTCAGGGGGGGCGGTGGAGTACTGGCCTGTCAGTAGGTAGGAGTCGATCAGGCGAGCAGAGAGGTCAACGGCCCCTCCAAGGTCGGGGGCAGTCGTCGGGGTGGAGAGGACCAGGGGAGTTTGAAGCCCTGTGCCCGGCGTGGGTTCCAGGGGTGTGCCTCGTCCGTAGTCCGCATGTGTGAGCTGTGGGGCTGTGAGGAAAGGAGCAAGTGGGTGACCCACGAGGCGGTTGCGGGGGCCGATGTGGGCTTCCGCGAAGAGGGGTGTGGGGCGGTCTTTGAGGAGTACCTGTTTGTATGATTCCGGGAGGGCGGAAGGTGATGACATAATGGTCGTAAGGTGGGTGTCGATGTGTGTGTAAGTGTTGGATTTGGAGTGGAGAGAGAGTGGGTTAGAGGTGGTCAGCGTGTGTTGGCGGCACACGACCAGGTCTGATGGGACCTGGGTTTGTTTTTCACGGACGTCTGATGGGAACGTCCGGACGCTCGGAGGGGCGCGTGAGAGTGCGCCGGCTCCGTGGGGGAGTGATTTTTGTAATCTTTTTGATACGTACGAGTGTCGTAGTATTGGACGGAGTACTCGGAGTGTTTGAGAAGTAGGTGGCGCAGATTCCGGCATGTGAACCGAATTCAAATTTGTGAAAGCTGCGCCTTGGAGTGTGTACCGTCTGATGTGCCTACGGATCCACTGACCTGGGTGAGCTAGGCTCGGGTGGGGAGAGGTGATCGGTGCCCGTCGTCCGACGGGCCCTGTGGTCACCAGTCTATCGCTCATAGGGAGGCCAAGCCCGGAGCGAAGACGGTCGGCGTTGCTCATCCGAGCTACCGACCCATCCCCTATATTTTTAACGTCAGTAGTACTTTAGTAGTACTGTGGATCTTTTTACTGTCTTTAGTGACGGTAGGATTCGTTTTTTTATTCAAGGAGTATCTATTGTTAAAAAGTAATGTCGGACTAGCCAAGCGGGAGATCTTGGCGTTGGTGTACAAACAATACTTTTGAAGCCCTCCGTATTGAGATGTCCCGAAAGTTGTTGATCGCTCGGATCGTAGCTGCCGGACTCACCCCGCCTAGCTACTATCGCCCACCACGAGGAGGTGGGGGTGAGTGCCGACGGGACTGCGAGGGCACCACCCTCCGGGGCCGCCGCTGCTACGCCACCGGCGGGCGGCCCCGCTCTATTCTTTTGTGAGAAATTCCTTGACGGAGCTCAACCATACGAAGAAAGAAATAAAATACCGGTGGGATGAGGACCAAGTGCGTATTTTCTCAAAAATCAAAGCGATGTCGAAGTCCGCGCATGTACTCCGGTATCCGGATTGGAGTAAGACATCTACTCTACACACTCATGGGCGCAAAGTGGGTGTCGGGGTATTCTTCTCGAAGACTGATGGCAACGAGATGGAGTATGCGATATGTTTCTCGTCGCGGATGAATAGCTCCGCAAAGGTCGAATTTTGCAGTTATGAGGGCGAGATTAGCACAATTGTTAACGTTGTTTAGAAATTTCTCTACTGGCTATGACGTGCTCGCTTCACACTCATTTGTGACAACAAGGCAGTGAAGTAGTTAAGGAGCACAGCGCGCCTTCGTAGCAAAATTGCGCGTTGGAGTTTGATTTTGTCGGAGCACGATTTCAATATCAAACACCAGCTACGTAAGGACAACACCGTTCCAGATTTGCTCAGTAGGCAGCCGCACATCGAGGGTGAGCAGCAAGTTAGGGCGGATAGGCAGCCACATGGGCAGCCGCATGTCGTAGTGGCCAAGTCTTTGGCAGCGCAGCCATAGATTTTGTGGCGTGACGGCAACTTTTTTGCGCGATGCATCAATGGCATGCGCAGCAAGGTGTATTGATGCTGTGCTGGATTGGACTAATCTGGACATTTACTCCAGCCCAATAGCGGTGCATTTTATGAAACGGGAGCTTTTGCGCAATGCAATGACGGGTATGTCATGGCGCGCGCTTCACAAAAATTACAGCCGCTACTTAACCAGGAATGGAAAAGTGTGGAGGTTGGTGAGAAATCTGTCGCGCTGAAACTGGAAGTGCCCCCGCCGGAGGCGCGCAAGGACGTCATAAACTTGGGCATTTGTGCTGGACCGTCCTTATAGCATGGTGGCGAGACACTGTAATTCGTGGGGAGTGCACGCGCGGGTCAGCGCGAGTGTGCGGACTTGCCGTGAGGGGTATCTTGTGAGAGCCACTTTCTCCATGAATCACGTTAGGCTGAAGCATGTGCCGTCGTTTGGGCTATTTATCGGTTCGGAATGGACTCGGCTGTCCCATTGCGGGCAAGCACTGAGGGGTATACGTATGTGATAGTTATCGTGGAGCATTACAGCAAATTGATCGGCCGTGTACCGGTGAAAATCTGAATCCGGTGGAAACGGTCAAGGCGTTCACCGAGTGAGCGTGTAATTGAACGGCATGGCGGGGGGACAGTGGCAATTACTGCGGTTGCTTACAGTTTTTGAACTCCCGAGGAACGTCGACACACATTGCAGATAGGTGTGTCGATAGGTGTACCTGGTCGAAGAGACCCGGGCCCAACTTGCTAATAAGTCCTTTATGGCGAAGTAGAGTGGCCCGAGAGACGTCTGTCGGTCCAGTTTGCCGGCACATGTTGTAAACAATTTCCAAATTTCCAAATTTGAACGGTATGGAGCGCCCGTGGAGGTCGTGACCGAGAATGGCCAAGAATACAACGGACGTTTTGCTAGATTGCTACGGCACCATGGGATTGAGTTGGTAAACATACCGCCGGGTCACTTGGTTACGGCGTACGACTCCGGACACGGAGGTGCGGGTTCGATTCCCGGTGATCGCACTTCCGTGCAAACCTTCGACGGGTTATGGGCCCTCCGCATATGACCAAGATGTGTCTAAGGACTGACCGGAGTTGATCGGATGGTGTGCATCAGGGGGAGTGTTGTGAGATCCCCGTGGTGGGTATGATAATGGACACATCCGTACGTTGTACTCCGGGGCATTATAGCCCTACTGCCTTGACAATAGTGGATGTATTGCGGGAGCCCGTTGCTCAGGCGGTACGGGGGTATGTATGTATGAGATATATCCCCATCGGGAGCCGACTTTTAAGCGCGGTACTTGGTTACGGCGTACGACTCCGGACACGGAGGTGCGGGATTGATTTCCGATGATGGCACTTCCGTGTAACCCTTCGGTAGGGCGTATGTTTAATGCGCGCAACCGCCGTTTGATACGGTGGATCTGAGGACGACGCGCACATTTTTGCGTGTGCAAAAGATCTACTCGACTAGCTGGCTGGGCTTAGTGAGAAGTGGGGCAGACGACACGGTAATAACATTTAATTCCGACTTATGTGCACCATGCGACTTTTCCACTTGATTCCCGCTCAGCACGGAGAGCCCCCCGCGGATTATATAGAATAAGTCTTGCGGCAACGCGAGGCGCAGCGTGCCCATAGCGGTGTGTGTAAGGTGTGGCAACATTTGGCACATGACATGCGTGCATGGGGGAGCGATGAAGCTTGATCAAGATGAGAAATGAGTGTGCCCGCAGTGCCAACCGTGAGCGCGTGAGCATCACATAAAACTTATGTCACTTGGTATTATGATTACGAAGTGCGGTAAAAGGTGGCACATTTCGTAGGCCACTTGCTACCGTCACGGAGTTTTGCAGTTGGGGGGGAAAGGGGGGGGGGATGGGAGAGCCGACATGGAAGCCGCATATTTTAGCGTGCTCAATTTTCTTCTTTCTTTTCTTGCGACAATTGTCGAAGCGTGGTCAATGTGATTTCTTGATCTGGCAATATGTAAGTAAATGCACCAAGGCAGCTAGAAGTATTATGGCGCACACTCGCTTCGCAAGACGCGTTAGTCTATCAGTTTATTATCTCACTCAATTTTTAATCATTGCCTTTAGTTGTTGAAATCTGAATCATAGTCAGAGGCACAATCTTGCGGACATCTGTCGAGCGTGTGCTTTCGGTCACCCACATGCCACATTGATTGGGCTGTGCAAAGGCGCGTTGCCGTTTGCCGGAGCACCAATGCGACAACCCTCACGCCACAGCCTCGTGTGCGTTTGTGGAGTGTCCGTTAGACACGTGGCTTGTTTCGTCCGCTTGTAATTCAAGTCTTCTTGCCCTCTCGAACGTTGGGTGCGACAAACAGACGTGTGACGGCTCCAAGCGGTACGTTTTCCTGAGCGACTACCTATCGCTGCGCGATCGTGTAGTGACAAGTGGACAACGTGACCTAAGCAATTATTGCACGCGAGCATCTACGCGTTTGGTTTGATACTTCGTATCATAAGCGGGCCTACAGCCCCGCATTTGTGGTTCGCGACAAGAAGTCGAGTTTCGTTTTGGGTAAGTGACCACACTCAGTTGAGACAACACCGTAGCCCAAGCTTGCCTAGCTGTGGTATAAACTAGGATTAGAGAGAGAAATAGCTAATATGGTAGCCCTACACTCCGGCCTACTCACTTTTATTCTTTTCCTGCAACAGCTTTTATCGGGCCTCGCTGCTATTGGCTTAGGGCTTAGGTATATGGTTTTAAACTCTAAATGCCAGCCATAGCTACATTTACCGCGCCAAACTGCCTAACCAGCTAAATGCCGCGCCAAACTACATTTACTTGTCAAATTCTTCGGCCGGAAATCTAATCATGCAATTTGGACACTTGATGAAAGGATATAGCTACGGGTACTGATACCCCGACAAACATCCCCCGCTGCGTGACGGGAAAAGCTAGCATGCCCGGCATCATCCCCATGATGG
The DNA here is from genome assembly GCA_026401115.1 of Tetraselmis chui. Taxonomy (NCBI): domain Eukaryota; kingdom Viridiplantae; phylum Chlorophyta; class Chlorodendrophyceae; order Chlorodendrales; family Chlorodendraceae; genus Tetraselmis; species Tetraselmis chui. The sequence continues at coordinate 514 of JAPMLY010003249.1, read as the reverse complement.
CCCACGTAAGTGAAGGAGTCACGGAACAACGTATCGTGCGGTGCTCTTTTGAAGCACCTCCAGCTTTTCCATTAGCTCGACATCCCCCACAACCTAGGCAACTTGAAGGCAAGCCATGGGGCGAAGTGTGACGGAAGTGAGGCCCTGAGTGGGTTGGTTACACCGTGTGTACGGATATCTTGGGTGGGGCGTGGGGGGAGGGCAGGGGGTCGAACCTCCGGGCCTGCTGGCCCGTCTGTAGTGGAGTTAGGGATGGGGGCTGGCCCTAGCGGCCGAGTGGACATCTGATGGAGGGATGGGAGGTCCAGGTGAGGGGAGGTGTTCCTCGTTGGCTTCCGCGGTGTTGAGGTCTTCTTCAGGGAGGTCTTCGAGCTCGAAGTCTGAGGTCGCAGGGGACGAGGCAGGTAGGGGAAGGTTTGAGGGGTGTGTGTTGGGCGGGGGGTCGTGGTGCCGGCGGTTGGAGTTGGGGGTGGGTTGTGGGGAAGGGGAGTGTGTGAGGCGTGTGTGGGTCTGT